>OMKZ01021098.1:26458-41567 GCA_900302535.1 Neoniphon sammara | reverse complement strand
ACTTTTTGTTTTCTCAATTTTGCTCTCCTATTCAAAACTGCAGGTATTTTGTTTTATTTTTGTTTTCCATTATGCCTTGTTCAAACAAAACAACACTGCATGCAGGGAGCACTGTCTCAGATCTCTCACTTTTTTTTTTTTTCCCGCCCGTGGCATTGCATTTCTCAGTAGACAAGTTCAAAGGCATGGTGTGAAAAACGACATCAAGCCCGGGTGATGTAATTTGTGGGCGTGGTGAGAAAGTTTAGCACCACCCAGCTCTGCGAGGACGGGGCAGTGTGCTGTGATGTGCCGGGATGCCACGGAGGAGATCAGAGAGGAGCTTATCAAAGCACATCAGTGGAGGGGAGTAGGACAGTAAGGTCATCATTTAGAGGATCTTCAAAGCCCAACTCCTCTCCTCCTCAGGTTTGACTCACTCTGATAGCTAGCCATAATGAGCTTAGTTATAGCCGATCCTTGCTCTTTGTGAAAATAAGCCCAGGCAACCCACTTCTAGAGCTGTTATTCTTGACACTTTGCTGTGTTTAATTGTTCCTCCTCAGACTGCGTTAATTTGTAAAACACTGCCAACATTAGCTGTAGATAGCAACCGGAGCAATTTAGATTAACATCTGTTTTCCTGCGGCATAACAATGTGCTGTGTATGAGTGATGCTTTATTTGTTTATAGAGGGGAATGACATTTTTTGGTGACTAAAAGACTGGGTGCTACTCCCACAGAGCAAGGGCAGTTTATGTTTGGAGCAATTAGGCGGTGTGCATTTGTGTGTATGAAAAGCCGGGCACTGCGGTCCAGCCATGTGTGCGTGAGAGAGTAAATGGGAGTGCCATGGCAGTGAGCGTGGGTGAGTGCACGGTCACTGTGTGCATAAGAGAAGAGGAGTGTTTCTAAGTGTGTGTGTGTGTGTGGAGCAGAGGCAGCGTGTGAGTGCTTGGGGAGGGCCGTATGAGGTGCGGTGAGGGAGGTATGGATATTAATCACCAGGAGGAGCATGGTTCTGTGGCGCCGGGCGGAGATGGATGGGGTGTGAGTGCAGTGATGTCACCCTGACAAATGGACCGGCCATGTTGGCTGAGACTCGCACATCGCCTCTCATTTCAATTAGTTCCTCACACTACACCCCACCTAACCCACAATCTGCGGGTTATACACACACACACGCGCGCACACACAAACACACACATACAAAAACATACAGTTCAGCCACAAACACACCCCCTTCAGTGCCCTAACCCATGACTGAGCCCTCTAACAAGATGCACTGATCTGTAAGAACACAGTGCGGCTCCTTCAATTAATCTACCTCAATTATAACAGTGCTTTTGCTTTCCATCCCGGCAGCCAGTCACTCATTACCATTCATAATATCAAACACACTGACTAGGTCTACAGCCAGCACACCAGCCAGTGGGAGCTGGCAATGACTCCGGGTCTGTTTACGAACTAAAAGCTGGGCGCTGCCTGCGTGTTTTCCCACAATATCAATTTGATGAAGTGCCGGAACGATGGCAATGTCACCATTTGGGCATTGGTTATAGTATGCATTTACTCTCTGAAGTGGAAAAAAAAAAAAAAGGTACAAGATCAGGACTGGCCACCACAGTGAGCTGCAGAGAGCTGCAGTTCTGACAAACTGAGTTCAGGTTTAAAAGGTCTAACCTTCTCACTAGCTGTTTATAGCCCTGTTCTCAAAAGCCTGACATCGCTAACGAAAGGAGTCAAGCCTGATTTCAAAGTGTCTGTCACCTATAAGAGAAGTGTTAAGCCTCGTTTTCAAAGGGCTGACACGGCTAACTGCATGTAGTAGGCTGAGTTTGAAACTCCTGTCTGTCTGGAGTGAACTTTGCCCTTGGGGGAGATCACTCGACTGTGGACTGTGCTCCACTGAAGTGCGGTCTCGATCTCCCCATTTCTTCTCCTGTCCCTTCCCCTTCTCATTTTCTTCTCACTCTTTCCCTTTTCACCTTTATCTCCTTTCCTCTCCCACTCTCTCTTTGTCTGTCTATCCACCATGATCCTCCTTTTCCTCACACCAGATGGACGGTGAAAGAGGATCGCTTTGGTGTAAGATAGGCCAGGGTCGGCCGGATGAGGCTGACTTGCACTATGCAGAGCACAGTGGAGCACTAAGTTGAGGATTTAAGCAGAGCCTCCTGAGGCTTCGGTGCCAGCTTAACACCAGTGGTCGGTATCTCTTCATCTGCCTGTGTAAGGGACAGGAGGTTAATACTGACCCTATGCAGAGGGGTGAAACAGGGAGAGACTTCATTGTGTCCGTGCATTAATTAGACATACTCCATATCAGAATTTGTCACAATGAAGTCACTTTAAAGGTTTGGGAAAATTTGAGGTTGGAGAAAAACAAAAAGGCATTATACTGTATTATAAAGCAGCTTTTGTTAACTGAGCTCTATGATTGCAAATGTGTTATGTATGAGACGATTAATAGTCATCTTTTGATTGCAACATCCCTTTTGTGAATTGCGGTGAAAATGTGACGCTTTGTTTCTATACAATCTAAAAATGATATCAAACATGATGTCTAAACCCACTCTAAAGAAAGTAATGGGAAAAAAAAAACTACATGGGCATTTGAATGCGAGTCCTTGGGTGTGCGGTTGGCTAATAATGCTGACTGGCACTGAACGTATTTGATATATCGATATTGGCAGTTAGGTGTCCTCCCCGTTCGCAGGTAGAAAACCACGAGGTTTGTACATATGCAGAATTTATTACCTGGTACCTCATGAGAGTGCTTGGCTTGCTTGGCTTCACAGATTCTTTTGTTGATGAAACATGCCTGTTCTCTCACCCTGAGAACAGGGGGAAATGAAAAATGGATGAAAAGCTTTTGAAATAGTGCGTTTGATTACCATAACACTTCTACAATACAGGAATTGTGCCTGTCATGTATTGTTGCATGTAACAAGAAGGGCATGCTCTACACAAAAGTCACTTGTACCCATGTCCTACAAAGGATGAAAATATTTGCTTTATTTTCCTCCCTTTCAATTGATGTTGAAGTCCTATTTCCACCAAGGGTCTCCATGTTCGAACAACCCAAGTGATTCCTTTTTCATTTCACTTTGCCGTTCCTCCTTTTAATCTACCAACACTAAAGAACTGGGTTCCAGCAACAAAAAAAAAAGGTTGGATCTCGCTTTCTGTTTCATCTCAGCCTCCTACAATCCCCATGGACGTCTCTCTGTGCTCGTCTGCACTGCCTGGCGATGGGAGATTGTGCCAGGGCTCTGTTTGTTTGGCTTTCTTCCCCCTCCTCATCGCGCTGAAATCTGCCTGACAGTTCGGCAGCATGGCTCAGGCCCCACAGGAGCTGCCGTCAGATAAAATGTCACCGTGGCTTTGTTCCACACGCCCTATAGGCTGGCCAGACGCACTGTACACCTGAGAGCCCAAAGGCCAAACCACAGAGAGAGAGAGACGGAGGGAGAAAGTGGAAGGAAGGTGTAAAGATAGAACAGAATACCGGTCTTGTAAATTTTGCCGCCTTTGCCTTAGCCGCATTTTGTTCACAGCCTCCATTTTATCTTCATTGACGAAGTCAACTTTGATTCAAGATTAGATTAGAGCAGAGGTTTTAACCTTAGAGCTACATGATTAAACCCCAAATAAATCATCGGCATGGTTCAACAGCACTGCTAATTCAGCACTACCTGATATTGTGGCGGGACGTGATTGGACGAGAGCCCGCTGTCCTCATGACTGCTTAGCGTAACAGCTTTTGAGACTCAAACTCATGGCATCCACAGTCAAACGTGATCCATTTTTCTTTCAACGGTGGTAGCACCAGACCCAGCTCCTGTCTCCGAGCCTCAGATAACTCTTCTCACTGTTTCCCTAACAAGGCTGGAGCGAACAGACGACTGGTCCTCTCACTGCCAAGCACTAGGGCGGTTGCCACTGTCATCTCCTGTTAACTCAGCCTCCCCCGGTACACGTTTCAGAGAACAAAAACGCACTCATCCCAGAGGAGCTCATCCACGCTCCTTCACCCACCCTGACTCGCCTTTTCCCCCAATAAATTAATAAAAGAAGGAGCAGCTCTCGCAGGTAATTTGATTAAATACGACATCCCTGCTTTAAAGTGCGTGCTGACAAAGCAAAAATAAGACGGGACGTTGTCGGAAGAAATTGTCACTGTACTCATACATGACCCCCGCCCCGGCATCTCCTCTCTCCTCCTTCTCTATCAGCCAGGCATCACCACACACTCCATTTTCCAAGGGCATCTCTCAATGTTATTAGATGAAAAATGCTATATGCTCCAGATTACTGAGCTTGTCAGTCACCTAATTTGATGCAATCCCCACCAGATCTCTTCCCTTAATTGAGTTTCTTGCTTCTTTTTTTCATAGCAGACGTTTATGAGTTCATGAGTTTGAACTGTGGTTGCAAGCTGCATAAGCCCGCGGGCTTATCTGGGACACATGCTCATACTTTTCGAAACAGGCATAATGTAAACAAATACATGGGCTCGGATATTTTTTATACACCAAGGACCTAAAAGAGTGTAACCAATTTTTGCAAACTGTGCTGAGGGACCTCTGCATTTTAGACACACACACACACATACACACACAAGCACACACAAAAAAAATAAATGTTTAACATACGACTCATACACAAAACTCTTTATATTCTAGTTGACATCATTAATACATGATTGCAAAATTATTACCAATGCAACGTGGAGAACTGAATCACTTTATAATAAATTACTGCATTAGATATATTACTGGGGTTGACTGGTATCACTCATGGGGAAAGATATATTTCCAAATGATTCAAAGGAAGATTCAAGATTCAATTTTTCCCTTGATGACCTCCACTTTTCATCTCTTTCTGTATATATGTCATCTCTCCTGCCTTCGCTCTTCGCCTCGGGCTTGACAGGGCTGACCAGAGTTAGAAAGGATGTATCGGACTATGACGTATGAATGGAATGACAAGCCGTCTCAGTCAGAGGGGAAACCACTCATTATACAGATTGCTTTGGGGCGTTTCTGGGTAGTCAAGGCCAATGTCACCTCACTTCAGTCTGGCCCAGGCTTGAATGGGTGTCACTGCCCATCTCAAGGCCAATTCGCTATCTCTAAGCTGACACATTTTTTTTGCTAACTCTGTGCTCTTCAGAGTCAGCCCGCCTAGAGGTTACAAGGGTGGATTACTGACCCAACAATAGCAATAGAAAGAGAAAAACAGACACTTTTCTAATGGAAAGAGAGATTCTGAATCTTATTAGCAGGGCATCTTGTTTCAGTCAAGGCTCCAAACCCGTGAGCCCTCTGGCCCTATGATAGCATCAGCAGCAGCTAACAGCTTGCAGGTGCAGAACAGAAAGAAAGCCAATTGCGCTGATTGAATCATCCCCTGCTCTACCACCTTGCCACCATCCTTTCACTTGAGTGTCCACTAACCGTCTGTGCCATGTCTAATACTCTGTAATGTCTATTAATGCTCTCTGTGGTGCTATTAAGCCATATGCTGATGACAATTCTTTTCTCTTGTCTTTGACAGGATAACTACATGACAGCTCACTGCAGCAGCTCCCACATTGCAAAACAGCTGGATAACTGCTGCTCTTCTCCCTGGCCCGGGATAAGTGGACCAGACTGTGTGTTGCGGCTCGCTGTTAGTAACATCACAACCCGTGGCTGTAAATCTTACAGCCCTGCTACCTGTAGCAGTCAGTTTCCAATGAGTTCTGAGTGCCATGCCGAGCTCCTGTGTAGAGTCTTATCTCCTAGCCTGAGAATCCATAGCTCCGTCTCCCAGAGTGGCACAGAGGAGAGCCTTGAGTGGCAGGCTCCTGCTCTAATTAAACCAGGAACAGCATTAGTCCCGCTTGTGAACAGTTTTTATAATTACCCGTGCAATTAATTCATTATTTAACCGAACAAGGCTGCTCACTGGCCAAACATACATTAGCGCAATGGATTTGAGGGCTAATTTAGAGAAATGCCATGAAGATATTAGATACCTGAGGTTTTTGGCCACCTGTAAACCTATTGGATGATGAGGGATCAGCAGTAATGACTGAATATTTGGTCTTATTACCTTTAAAAGTGTCGGCTGCTGATGTGGGCGAACACAGAAAAACACTCCTACTGCAATGTCTACTCGGCTCAAATGAAATGTAAGTATGACCTTTCTAAGCTTCTTAATTCAGCTAAATTGGCTCCAGAGGAAGCTAATTTGGACTTTTATAACATGGCAGGAAATGGGCATTAGAGCAGTGGTGCCACTGGCAAATGATGTAGGACCCTGATTTGTTCGCAAAAGAAAAATGATGTTAGCTTTGTATCTCAAATGGATGGTACAATTTCTTCCTTTTTTCCCCAGTTTTCTTAAAAACTGAAATAATTTCCCTCTAAACTATTCATTCTCACCCAATTGCTGGCATTACCATTACAATTTTGACCACAGTGGTATTGTTAGCAAATGTAAATGTGTGTTTGCATTAAAATGCAAATGCAGCCAGCAAAAGCGCGCACTCAGCATTTTATAATCCTGCATGAAAAATGTTATCTAAGGAAGTGCATGCATTTTGATGCCAAAACTAGGATACCAAATCTTACTGGGCTGCACTAAGAACCCAGCCTCGTCTAGCTGTGGAGATAATTGATACACAATTCATGTTCAAAATGACGGGGGTGGATGATCAAGTTAGACTGGGGTGATACAACGCTCTAAAATTATTGAGTCAGAAGATAATCTGTTTTGATGCAGCTCTTATACCACTTACGATAATTCATGCTGTACCATATTTTTATTCATACCTAACAGCTGGTTCCACTCATCGTAGGCACACCTAAAGTCATCATGCCTATGCCCTTTCATGTTTCATGTAGATAAATTTAAAGGTGAAAAAGTGACTTATTCCTCTAAAAGAGACACATTTACTGTCTTCCCTCCTGCAATATATCCACCCTCGTTCATGTAGCATGAAGCTGGTAGAGCACAGAGTTGGGCGGGACGATGAAATACCTGGTCTTACACATCATCGTCCTTGATATATGGAGCCATATACATGGAGGAAATCTGAATGCAGGTAGGATGGCCTGACGCATTCATCAGCTCAACTAATATGATCTGTGTCATTGAATTTCTGCCACTCAGGAATCCATGTCCATTCTGATCCCCGTCAAGCGTTGTTAACTTGTTTACTGCTATATTAACCACCTGATAGGCTGCCTTGGAGAGAGGTATATAACCCGTGGCAATTTAGTTCCAATGAAGCAATAGGCACGTGGCAGTCTTACAGGAGCAATGGATTAAATTACATATGTGTCCAAGTTGTACAGTCTATACACCCTGTATGTTTGATTTCATCAAATATTTATGGAATACAAAGGTTTATTCTCACGGATATGTTACTTAGAGGGGCACATGCTGTACTGTGAATATGTGAAATGCTGGCACTGTTTACATTAGGCTTGGCTTACTTGTAGCTGGGTTATTGCTCATGCATTTGGCTCCTCTATTGTTGCTGTTATGTTTGCAGCACAGCTTGCTGTTGACTTAAGGACTACTGAGTTTGGGAGAGCAAGATAAGAATATACAGTAGACGTGAAAGCCCGAAAATCTATGGCAGTGTTGTAAGTGCAAATCAATTCAAACAAAGCAGCATGCACAGTCTCTTGCACGGAGATATCACTTCATGGAGCGCTTTCGATCAAATAAAAAGCCAGAGAGAAGCCGACTCCTCTCCCTTCACTGTGAGGAAACAGAATAGTATAACAAGACTTGTAACTGTGCTCCAGTGACCCAGAAACACATCTTTCTAATTGTTCTAGCTGGCCTCTGGGGCCTCGTTCACAATGCTATGACCTCTTTACAAACAGAGCGCAGAGCATGGCCCATCTGGACCCAAAGGAGAGCCCGACAGAGTTATGTTCCCCCCAGGCGTGTCGGCTCTCCCGTGAGCAGATGACTCCAAACATCGCCTTTCTGTCTCTCTGCCATCAGCAGGGTTTTATTTTACGTGGCTGAGGAGACACGTGGGCTCACTCACTCACACACACACACACAGCAAACATACATACACACAGACCCAAGTCAAATACCCTCAGACAGTTATATCTGTACCCCTGCCCTCCCTTATCCCTTTGAAAGTGCAATGGAGATCAAACCAAGGCGAGATGGACTGCGTATGCTGTTTCAACCTTTCTCCTTCCTGGCCAATCTAATAACATCAGGCTGCTGTGATGTAGCAAGGTCAGCCCCGGTCCAAGGTCACTCTCCGCTGGGTCGGTGGCTGAGGATGTGCGGTGAGAGGAGGGGAGGCGAACAGTAAGCACAGGGCCAGGTGGATGAGATCTGATCCCAGATCCGCCGGCTCCTTCGATTACAGAGCAATGCATTTACAATTGAGAGTGATAAGGTCTGTGTCATTTACCATGTTGCAAGTGTGCTGCTCATAATTGGTGACTCTGGAGAAAGAGGCAGTTCTTTCGCTCATATAGCAAGCGGCTGGGTGGTGCTTGTGATGAGATCCGTGCTTATGTTGACAAAATAAAAGCCACCTAAAGAGTTGGGAGATGAAGAATTACCTACTTATCAACTCTGATCTTATCAGAGGACAAGTATGATTTGAAAACAGAGGCACAACTTCTTCTGCAGCGCTATTTGAGCCCATGAAACAATAATCTCTACACTTGGGGAAATATTATCCACTAGAGTCCTCTCTATCTGTTTTCTGGGGGACATGTCAGGGGCTAATTGTTAAGAATTGAGTTATTGAGCTGTATGCCCTTCCCCAGCCCCTGAAGGACTTGCACCAATACAAATAGCTTCCAAACACTATTGGAATTCCACTGGAGTGCCCCTGACTTACCCCAGCCATAATATTGTTCTAATAATTGGAGCTCACAGGCCATCAAATATCATGCCGGTTTGTTCAATTGATTCAGACAGGGTAACGGAAGAAAAAAACATGCATTTGCAATTTTCCCATTTGTAATCCGAATGGCATTCCTCTGCTCTATTTTTAATGATGGAAAATTCCGCGAGGCGAAAGCATTTTGTAATTTGTCCTCTGGCTAACTTTTATGTAATGTGGTATGCAGGGCTGTTAGGGCTTTGACAGCACTACAAACAAGTACACATATAAACTGTATGCACAACTAAACTGTATCATTTAGCTCCCAGTGTAAAGTTGATATTTCATTTCCATTACAAATGGAAATGCCTCGGTGATAGCTGCATTTTCATACGCCTAAACATGAAACACTGCAGCTGACTGCATCATACAGCCAGGGTGCTATAATTTGATAGGATTTCTTTCAGTGATGTTTTGCACAAATTGAATAGTTGACAGGGTAGGAGCACGGTGTCAACAGCTTGGTTGCCATATTCTGCAGCCGGCGCCGCGGCACTGAAAAGATGAGAGCTATATCACAGTCCATCAGGAAAGGCAGAGGATTACTTTTTGTGGGAGACTGCTGACTTGGCACACGGTAGAATGAGGTTGAGTGAAGGCAAGTGGCAGTGCCGGCTGATAATGAAAATAGTTGTGATAAAGATGTAATGAATGTGAGATGGGGGTAAAAAACATTCGAGAAAAATCTCAGGGAAGGTATGGAACGCAGATCGACTCTGTCTGATTACACACAGGGCAGTGGCTCTTTAAAATACGTCACTGCTGAGTCCTTTACATACACGGCTCTTATCACCTACTCACAGGGCAAAGGCAACAATATAGCCTGTCAGACAGTGGTCGTTCCTGGGTGTTTGAACATGTTTTGAAGTATTTCAAATGTAAACTCAATTTAATTAAAAAGGGCTGCTGATTAACAGCACTGTGGATGAAGCAGAGTGCCCCAAGAATATGAATAGTTCCATGGCCACAGTGTGTATGCCCCTTGTCTAGCTAAATAAAAAAAAAAAGTACAAATCTAGCTCTACATGAGAAACCACCACTCTAAAAATTAAATGTCACTTACGAGGATACTACATATAAATACGAGAATATTTGTATGCAGTTTGTTCTTGGGAATGTTTGGATTCTGCACTTTTGCATGCTTTATATGGCAAAGTAATAATTTTGTGCTCAAGGGTGTGCATGTGGGTGTGTGTGTGTGCAAATGGGAGTAGCTGCGTAAATCTTTGGCTTAACAGAGATTCAATTCAATTTCCAATTCACCAGTTGGTGATTCAATTTTGGGACATTTTTCTCTTTTTTGGGAACAATTCAATTTGATTCAAGCTTGTAAATCACGTTTCCAGTCAATGATTGGATTCAGTACTTTTAGAGATAATTTTGTAACATTAAATAAAAATGGGCAA
Source organism: Neoniphon sammara (assembly GCA_900302535.1). Classification (NCBI taxonomy): domain Eukaryota; kingdom Metazoa; phylum Chordata; class Actinopteri; order Holocentriformes; family Holocentridae; genus Neoniphon; species Neoniphon sammara. The sequence goes on along the minus strand of OMKZ01021098.1, from coordinate 31,256 downwards.
TAAAGCAAGACTGTCCTTTTCCTTCTGTAATGTGAAAAAAACAGACAGCAGAATTAAAACATTAAAAAAAGAGAAATGCATAGTATTCTATTATATTTTAATTAAAAATCGTGACTGATTCGATTCACAGCATTTTATATTGATTCAGAATGAAGTCAGAGTGATTCATTATATTTTGTTTAACAGTTTGAAGCAGCTAAATTGGGAGAATTTATAATCGATACATTATTGCAATGAATGAATCCTCATACCTGTGTGTGTGTGTGTGTATGCGCACATGCACGTGTGTGTGAATAGATGTAAGTGAGCATATTTGTTTTTTGGTGGTGTGTGTTCATGTATGAAAGAAGAGGGCTAGTGTAGCAGCTTAGGAGCCACATCATGTGCTGCATGTTTATGTTTTCATCTGTGTTCTCAGACCAAAAATGCATATATATATTTTTTGGTCAGTCTGCCTCTGCTGAGTGATGAAGCTGCTGAAAATAATGAGCATAAATGTGGAAGCTAACTAGTTCTGCATCCCCCCTCCGTGCTCTCCGGTATATACCCAAAGGGAAGTGTGAATAATAAAGACTTCAAATGACAAGCACACAGCAGGGTTAATGGGAAAGGTCAACTTGCCAGCATGCGGCCGGTGAGTGTAAAGGACAAGTGGCATGGGGTCAGCAGTCACATGGGCTCCTAGCCAATATATGGGAGCAGGACCCTCAATTCCTCAGCACCAGACGGGAGCTGCCATTCTATATGACTCCTAGAATTGCCTGCCATGTGCTGCACAGCGGTCTGATCCTTTTATTAGCCTGCTGCGTTAGGTTAGCGATGACAGAAACTAATACAGGTTGATATGAACGCAGCGATGCTCATATCTGTGTAAACAAACGCGAGCGGATGAGACCTCCGAATATGAAGGGAGAAATCTTACAGTGCAGCATGCTATCGAGGTGGCGGATTCTCAGTAATACACTTTAAAAGTACAAGGGGAGCAGGATATTCAAGTGCAGTGACTGCTATTGCAAATAACGCAGAGAGACGGAGACGGTGCTCCAGAGGCCCGACACCGGTTTGACAGGCAGCTCCACGGAGAGAATGTCAGCCAACACCTGAAGCCACGCGGCTCCGGCAAGACATTCAGGATATATCAACACATTTCGCCGCTATTATTCATGAGAGACTGGCGTTCGGCAACACCTGACGCTCACATCAGTACCGCATGATATTTACAACAATCCCTTGAACTTCTTCTGCCTGCAAGGAACAAAGCTGTTTGTGTTCTACCAGCTAATCTCAATTAAGCCCTGCTGTTGATTAGGTACCTCATGCACATTTGTCAACAAATGGTACAGAATGGACACCGTAAAAAAAAAAAAAAAAAAAAGCCCAAAACCAGTCAGGGCAATATGAAATCCATTTTCTTTTCCTTTTTTCCCCCCATGAAATTGCATTATATATGTATTTCTGACATATTAAGCTTTCTGTGTTTTATTGTTCCTAGAATTGGGTTGTTGCCTTTATTTAGTTTTTGTCATACTCGATCATAGCTATAATAATTAGCATCCTGAATAATAATAAGTTCAAACTGTATATGCTTGCTATTTGATCAAGCATCAATGCTGACTTTGATATTGTGTCTTAGAGTATAGTGTTTTTGTAATTTATAAATCAGTAAGTTAGATTTGTGTTGACCTACCCCTTTAATATATTTTCCTAGGGTACAAAGCCCTTGAAAAACACAAAACATCTTCTGATAAACTGTAATGCAATAGAGCCAAATGAGATTAAGTTATCTGTAAAGGCTAAAAAAGAAGTAGAATGGTGTAGTAATTAATTTTGTTCTATTAAAGCTGGGTGCCATGACCTGGCCCCTATGTAACTGCACACACACACACACACACATATACTGTACACATGCACAAAGCTTCCTTTACATAGCCTGATTACTTCTGCACATTACAGTGGCATTTTAATTTGTTTCCCTTCATTTTTTTTAGGTTAAAAATTATTTATGGGCAGCCCAAGTCTGACTTACTCTAAATGTGTCATTTTTAAATGAATCGTTAGACATCGACCATCTGTACTACTTCCCTTCCTCTGTAAGCTGCTTTCTGATGGTGTAATTTCATTTTCCCCCTTCAGGCTGTTGTTTATACATAACGTTTTAAATTTCTCAGCTATTCAGCATCTTTCAAAACAACTATTTCACTATTTCCATATGAAACATTACAGTTCAGTGTTATTCCAGATTTATGTCTGAGTCCTGGTCTTTAAGAGCCACAGTCAGATGAGTCAGTCAGGGTGAAACACGTCCAAACTCCTCTGTATCTGGGTACTATTCAACCTTTGTCACAGTGTGGTAATTTTCTGCTAGAGTTAAAAATGTTTGGTGCAGGTATGATACTCTGAAGTCAAAACTAGTACCAAAGCTGTACTTTTCTACTGTGTTGCATCAAAGCTTGTTATGTGATGCAACAGCTTCAAGTCTTCAACTCTCAGAAAATTTTGACATTAGTTTTCTCATCATATTTGTTGAGAAAAGTTTTCTTCTTCTTTCCTTAAATAGTATCAAATAAATAGTACTTATAAAAATTACTTATTTGTTCAAACTAGTTTTTGAATATAAAAGAAGGCCACAATTTGGGTTAATCAAATCTGATTCAGATTCAACAGCTCACTTTAAGTATTTTGATTAAATTGCTTAAATGTTAAATATTAGGAATTATGCCAAATTTTACATCGAGAGTCATAAGGTAACTACTTGCCTGAAACCTTGTGAGCCAATCAGTAGTCACTTTAGGTTGTAGAAAACGATGTAACATTAATCATTAACACCTTGGGAACCCAATGTTTCAACACATTTTGATAGTCCGTAGCACCAACATGAATTCATCCGTGCCAAAAAAGCTGTCGGCACCCAGCCCTAGTTTCTACAAACTAATACTGCTGTTTACTGAGCAGTAAAGAGAAGAGAAAATATTTTAAATGTATGTCTTTAAGTGTAAATCTTCACATATTAACTGTGAAGTCCCATAATCATTTTATCACATGCAAATGTACTTGAGAAGAGAGTGAATCAGTTTGCATGGACTGCTGCCATGCAGTGATACATGACAATATTCTGTACATAGATGCATCTTTTTATGGTTGTGGGACTATATATTCTCTGGCGGATCTTATAATAAATCACATTGAAATATAAGCAGCACTTGTATGTATGAATGTAATACATGATAAGCTATGTTTGATAATGGCTCAGTTGCTAACATTAATTAACAAGCCGAGTAGCTACACAGTAATGGCAGTGTACAGTATTTTCCATAGAAGAGATTATGGCAGCTGATCAAATAAGGAGGCAGAGAGCTGAGATCACACTCAACTAAACTGCTAATTAATTAGACTGGTAGAAATACACCATGGGACTGTGCAGACTCTGCATTTGTTAAACCCAGATTTTGTGTTTTGGTCCACATTTTCTGCACAAAACGAGAAGAGAGGAGAAAACGTAACCACATCCATGCTAGTTTTAACAAGCAAAGACAAACACCACAGCCAGGCTCATGATACTAAAGGCCCTACAAAGAGGGTCCTTGTACAGTGCAAACTACCTACCCCCTGCCCCGACCTGAAATTACTGCAGAATTACCTAAGTAAAAGGCAGTTAGGCAAAGTTTGGGCCCATAAAATGTCTTGCAATCAGGCTTGCTGCAACTCAGCCTGTGCAACGTGGTCTAATTCTCTACATTTCCCTCTAGAGTATCTACTCCTTCCACGAGTTGAAAGGAGTGGACAGGCCAAGGAGATGGTGGAAAATCCCACTTGGGCCAATTTTACACCAATCAAGGCTTCTAAATAGTGAGAGAGATGGAGCTGGACTGAGTTGGACTGCAGCCATGACTCCTTTCACGACAAAATACAAGGATATATTGCACCTCGGTTTATTACCATAGCAGAAAAGTATTGTATTTTCTTTATAGTGGCCCAGTGAAAATGCCCTCCCACATGCTTCATAGACCTCCTTGGGGTTACGACACATTCAAAACCACTTATGACCCTTAAATTAGCTCTCAGAGGAGAAATATGAAATCCAGCCGATGTGTAATATAACCTGTCATGGTTATAATGCCAGCTATTTGCTTACTAGTGTCCTTCTGCAGATACAGTGTTTGAAATGTAGTGCAGTGAATAACCGGCTCTGCATCCGTTACTGCTGAGACGACGGCACCATGGCATCTTCCTCTGAGCTCCAAACAGGCATGATGCTCCCCGGCCGGGGCGTAATTCTCACCTCTGTCCTGTTTAAATAATCACAAATTCCTACTACAAAGGCTTGACCAAAAACCAGTGTGAGCAGACCTTACTCGCACACCCCTCCCTACACCTCCCATCCGCCTTACCCTGCCGCCCTTCCCTCCTCCAATCGCTGCAGTCCCACCTACCGCTTCAACCCGGCCTCCCACTCTCTCTCTCTGGCTTTGCCCTGCTCGGCCGTGCCGCCCAGCTTAATCCATTATCCTAAAAAGTGTCTATCTAGATTTGCAATCTCCTTCACTACCATCACAAGTACCGCTCTCTAGCACTTTGACCTTAGCCCCAGGTCTTCAGTCATTCAACCTTACTCTCCTCTCCTCCCACCTCTTCACTTCAGCATCCCAGTCTCAACCCCCCCCCTCCCCAACCCCTTCAGCCAATCTCTTGCCTCCCACCTCCGTTAGCTGATCTGCAGCGGGGCTTTGTGGTGGCAGCTGCGGAAGGTGCCTCCCACACATGTGAGGACTGCTGACCTTGGCGGCTCAGCTCGGCCCCG
>OMKZ01021098.1:13332-26438 GCA_900302535.1 Neoniphon sammara | reverse complement strand
GATTAATGTTTCTACAAGACAAGAAGTAAGTATCTCTGCCTGCCCGACCAATATATATCTCCTCACACACATCATTCCCGCCCCAGAACCCACCTGACGATGAGGCGAATCTCAGGCCCCTTTCCTCCCTCTCCCTGCATCCACATCCTCCCGCTCGCTAATCCTTCCCCCTATCCCACCCCTCCACGGTGCAGCCGAGGAGGAGTAAACACCGAAAGGGGGAGTTTTAGATCCACGCTCTTTTTCTTCTCTGAATGATCAAACATTCCACACTGGGCTCATCTGGAAGGTGTACATGCTGGCTTCCGTTCGATAAGGCTGTTACCTGTACGCATTTTGCCCTGAGGAAGAAGAAGCGCCTGTGTGTTTTTTGGTTGTGAAGTTAAAAATCCCTCAAGGACAAATGCGCTAAGACGAAAAGCTCTGCTGCCATTAGGAGCCCCATACTCCCTCCTAGAGCAGAGTATAAAGCAAAACAAAGCGCTCAAGCAATGAATCACCGCAGATAGATCTTTTAGGCACCATAAACAAGAAGCCCAATACAAGTTGGGAATAGACTAAAGTTTTTAAAGACTTAGAAATACAAATATTCACCTTAGGGTAAACAGTATATCTTGCGGGAGCCATCTCTAGACAGAATGAGATTTGTTCAAAGGCTTCATACAATGATATGTACTGTTTTCATTTAATTGATTTTTGGTCCCTGTGTCAATATCTTAGTGGAGAAACAAAACAATAATTTGCAGTTCCCATTACCCAAACTGATGTTTTTCTATGGCATTTTATACACTTAAGTATATTTTCAGATTGCCAGTGTTGCGGATTCTGGATGCCTTACTGCTATGGCCTTATCTGTATACTGTTTTATTATGACAAAAATCTTTTCAAATGTGTTCAGCCATTTTAGTTTGATGTGACCCACCTAGTGACATGTAAACTATAACAGCCAATGGGCGTTACGCATCCGCGCTACTGTTTGATATGCTATGCAATGGCACATTAAAGGTGGAGAAGACCTTCAATTTATATCCCAGAGAATCCAAGGTCATTTTGTTATAGCTTAGCAATAAACCAGTCCAAACACAACTAAGTATAGGGGGTCACACAAAAGCCCCTCTGCGTGTGAACATAGTTTGGGATTTATTGGTGGAGCTATTAAAAGGGCATCTGGCTCAGGATGCAAAGAGAAAGGCCAGCCAGGGATTCACACAAACTCTGAGAAGTCTATTTGTGCAAGTTAATAGCCTCTACCACAAAAACCAAAGGTGAAAGAATAGCTTAATCATCACACTGGCAATATCTGCCACCGTGCATGCGCTGCATTATGAATTGCCTGTTGGATACTTTAACTGAGGCTCACACTGCAAGACACCCACTTTAAGGAGCACTTGAAAATATGACAAAAGTTTTGGCAGCAAGCAGAATACATCGAGATTGCGGCGCTACCTCTGAATTAGTGTTAGGTCAGATTGTATTGTGAGGTGGAAATAGAAATGCCATCTCTTGTTGTAGTGCTGTGACATGCTGGTGCATGTAGGATAGCTGCTTGGTAAATATTGGTCTTCTGACTTTGAAAAGCAACTCAAATCTCTATTCTTAAAACTCTAACCTGGACGTTTTTGTTTGTGTATCACTAGGTGGAGCAGGGATAATGTTTCCTCATGTTTATGAATCACAGAATCACTCATCATTTACATTAAAGGTCGAACAGTCAACAATAAAGCATCTCAAACACAAACACTGACAGAAGGTTGCCGTTTTCCCTCAGTGAGCCACAGCTCCATCTGTGCTCGTCATATTGCCATCTTTTGGTTAAGTGTTTCATTTTTACATGAGACGCTGCAGAGGCCCTTGACCCAGATGAAAGCGATTGTCAGGTTAGCTCTTTGATGTCTTTGAAACGCATGTTTACTGTTTTGGTGAAAGCGCGCCGATCACCTCAACATGTTTTCATCTCGGGGCAGCGCTGCAGCAAAGCTGTTTTTTTGCATAGTGAAAAGCTCTACTGTGCCGTAGAAATTGATTTCTTAATGGCACAGTTTCCAAAATGTCATGCTCATGAAATATAATGAGCATTGTTCTTGTTTCCTTTTGTTGTAAGATGAATGAGAAGGACAAATTCTCATTAACAGCACATCAACCATCTGAGTTGGAGTCACAACTGTGGGGAGAGATTTCTAATTCAGTCAAACTAATTTGGCTTCATACAATGCTGCTATGACCAGGCTTGACTGGCAAACACTGGCACTGCATCAAATAACACTGAATTAAAAGGGATCCTATTATAGATAAAGACACTGTCATATGTTTATTAGGTGGTGGAAGTTTTCAAAGATGCATTTATTTTTGGAGATAATTCACATACAAACACTAGCCAACGTCAGATGATGAAGTCAGAAACTCTAAGGACACCGTGCTTATCTCTAAGCTTCTCAACACGGCAAAAAGTGCCATTTTCTGTCAGTAAACGGTAAGAAAGCAATTATCCGCACATGGAGCCAATCAATCATAACTAACCTTTGTTTAAATGAAGCTCATTAAATTAGCTTGTTTAGCTGCAGGAAGTCCATGTTTGTTTACGGTGTGTCCTCCAGGTTTGATTTTCCCATAAAATAGCATGAGTGCAACGCTGGTTAGCAGCCGACTTGGAAGCCCTGGTCGGACCTACCCACCAGAATGTGAATGCACAATTAGTCGTGATTGGTTCCCCTCCCTCAACGACTGCTTAAATCCTTCCAATCAGGAAGGCTTCCAGTATTTGAATTGACACGCCCACTGGAATGGCTCCGCTCTGCAGGTTTGCATGATTTGAATCAGGGCGACTGGTGCTGCCTGCCAATCAAGGCCTGTGACTTTGCTGCCAATGGAAACTTTTTTTCCCCCCATATTCATTAAATAAATACAGCATCAACTATTTCAAAATCACTGTGAGATGCTTTCCCGAGCACAAAATCGGGAAAGATTAGTGATAATAAACCTTTAAATGTACAAAGTATGCTTTATAAAATCAGCAAATGTATAGAAGATTTTAGGTCCTACTGTATACTGTAAACGATGTCTGACAGCAATTGCTCCATTAGTTCCAAGGGCTCAATTCTGGGCAGCATTATCCATTTTCAGTTTTAATCAATACTTTTCAAAATTTTCAGCCAGAAAGGAAACATCTTCTCAAGGGGCAGTGGAAAGCGGAGCACTGAGGAACAATAGGTCCTATCTCGGCCCTGTCTTGCGGAGCCAGACGTTTGTTGCTGTGTGTCTGGCGAGAGCGGCTTAAGAGTTAATTTCCTGGCAGTGATTTGTAGGAGAGCAGCATCAACAAGCTGCTGCAGACTGGAGCATGAAAACCATTACTTCAATCCCTCACTCCCTGACATTAATAGGATGAATAAATGTTTTTGTTCTCTGCTTAATTTGGATGAATTCATCCAAATGGCAATGAAAACAAGTAAATATCCATCTCAGCTCCCCTCCTGATAATGGAAGACAGAGAGAACTCACTTTGCCTTCGCTTTTTCTTTCACCTACTGTTCGAGGCTTCCTCTACTCACTGCTCTGCTCATAAATCAGATATTTGCCAAAGTGACTGAGACTGGGAACACTTACAGAGGCACACTCATGTTATAGGAAATGTTTGTTTTCAACTCTGTTTACTCTCACCATGCGGGGGGTTGTCATGCAGAATTTTATACTTTAGTTACTCATGGAGCCATTTGTTTTGCGATCCAAGACATCCTCGAAAACGAGATGTGCGCAAAGGGATTATATCCTGCGTTTGAATTTCTAGGCGAAAAAAAAGTCATTTTCATATGCATCATTCCGTAATGGCTGTGCAAGGACACGCTAAAACCATGGAAGATTACTTTGGATCAGAGGGGGACGCACTCCGACAACATGTTGCGCTTGTGCTTTTAAAGCCGTAATATCCACCAGAAACACCTGGCATGACCTCAGCCAGGCTGCATCCAGATGAGCTCCTATAGTATCATTACTTAACTAAAGCCCAGCAGGCCGCGGCTTCTGGGTCAGGAGGCCGTGAGCACCGCTGGGTGCAGCTCAGCAGTCACACTCCACCTGCACGCTGCAGTCATAAGCAACTATATAAACTTGTGTGCTTGACTGTATTGTGCCCTTACAGAAGCACAGCCACAAATACTGCTCCCAAATCCCTGACAGAATTACCTACCCATCCTCATCCTCAGTTTAAGAGAGGGCTATAACAGGGAGAGGCACGGCCACTTACCACACACAGAGTAACACTGGCTATGCAACAAATCAATGCTGAGTCACCAATGCCGTTGCTGCAGTGCTGAATGCGCTGCTTAGATGTACATTCACAGGTTAAGGTTATTTTGATTGGATCGAAAACTATGCTTTTGAAAGTCTGAATTTCATCTAGCTCGGGTGGACCGAGGTGACGATCCGCAAGGGTCCTATCACAAAACGGCTGAGATCAGACCGATACGGGAGATAGACATCAAGGGTTGCAAATAAAGTCTGTTAGAGGTGAAATCTCACTGGAAGTACAGACTGCACTTGACCATTCTCCTCTCAGAGCAGTTGGCTGTGAGGAAGAGTCTCACCTTGGGTTTTGGCAAGAGAGGCAGCCTTTGTTAATTTTTAATGCATTTGGAAACTAGTAATTAAGTCCCCCCCCCCCAATGGACTAGGAAATTGACATGCTCTGGAGAGCCAGTGAGTAATTATATTTGTAAAGAGCAGTGATACAAGATACTCCCCTCTGACTGGGACTCATTACACATCATTAGAGAGGCGCGGCAACTAGGCACATGCACACGCACCACGTGCACCTGCCACGCGCACGCTCATGCACACGCACACACACACATACACACACAAACACATGCACATGGGCACAAAAGTTACACACACTGAAACACGCACACAATCTCTCTCTCTCTCTTTCTTTCTCTTTCATTCTTTCTCTCTCTCTCGCTCTCTCACACACACAAATCAGTGAGTGGAAATGCAAACACAGGGTTTCCCTTTGGTAAACAAACTGTGCTCTTCAGGTCCCTGACCCAGTCAGAGAGTGACACGGCCCGACAGAACAGTGTGAACGGTGTGACACCATATTCTCAACACCTCATCTGGAGATGATCATACTGGTGGGTCAATAAGTAATTAAAGATTAAATCTGTAATGAATTCTCATTCATCTAAACAGTGAAAGGTTGAGATATGAAAGTTTCCAAATGGGGCCCCAGGAGGATTGTGGTTCACACTTTGAAGCAATAATTACCATTACAGCCTAGGCCTAAGAGCTGCAGAGAGATGATAGAACAGCACTAGAAACTTAGTGGACTCCTCTTTAATTGGAATGGGGAATGGTGGCGACTCAACACAAGATCGGCTAAAAATAGAATTCCTACGACTCTCGTTCGTGTTAACCTTCTTTATTAACTGCACCTCTCCTCTCCTCTTCTCCTCTCCTCTTATATCTGTCTGTCTGTCTCTCTCTCTGTATATTTTTCTGGTTTAACAGAATCTGAAGCAGACATGTTTATATTATAAACCTAAATGGAAAAATAATGTAGCTCAAGTCCACTATGACCTTGATTCACTCACTGAAAAATCTCTCTTTCCTTTACAACAAATGCTAAACACATATCTCTTAACATACTAATCACCATCTATCAATATTTCCGCACTGTGAGTATGTGTGTCAAAAAGTGCAGAAGATTGTCTTACTGCCAAAAAAACAACAACAACAAAAAAAAAACACTGTAATGAAAATGTAATGAATGCAATAAATGAAACATTCATGAACGATGTTTTGGAGGGTTCGGTGCTGCCCAATTTTTTTAAATTTGCTAGGTAAAATATTTTTCATTTCACACATTAAAAATGCTTTCAGTACAAATTTGTTAGCGAGGGCTGTGTTGCTTAATAGATTAGGCCAATTGTCTGTGTGAAATGAGTTAAATATTCAGATTGCTGTGTGTATTTCAAAGGTGTTTGCTGCATTATTAATGGCATATTCAGATTGCCCAGGGACGGTGGGAGAGCTATATTAGTGTCAGAAAGCATAGTTTGAGTTGCCTTGTCTGCTTTCACTTTAAACTCATTATCTTGTCTAATTCTCTCAGCCTCCATTATTCCCTCATCCCTTTAAGCAGCCTAATTAAAAGAGCGTTCATTTTTTCATTAATATTTATTTATTTATTTATTTTGGCATTCTACTTGAAACTGTTTCACCGTGCTTAGAATCTAAATTATTGTTGTTGTTTTCATGTTTTTTTTCCATTTCGTTTTTTTTTTTTTGCTGCTGCCAGTATGAAAATGAAGGGAATCCTGAGGCACAGTTCTAGCGATTAACACAGAAGAATGGAAGCGAAAAACCGGGCTGCTTGTCTCCGTTTGCCGTCAACTGATTCCCACCTGGAAGGATACATGGCGCTGGCGAGTGTGTGTTGCTTTGAACTACAAATGCGGCAAAAGTGGCTATCTCCGGTGCAGGCAGGCTAATGTACTGTGTCTAATAATATACAGTTGACAGTGCTACTCAACTTAATCCTGATTAGACTAGATTAAGGCTGAATGTGTTAGCGACACCATATTCATTAAAAGCACTTAGATGAAAATAAAGATATGCGGCTACATTTTCCTATATGCCAAGTATGGCAGCTCGCAGTTTATGATTGAAAATCTTTAGACAGCTTAGTGTTAATTGGTCCATCATTGTTTGATTTCTCTTTGGCCTTGGTTTTATTTGCTTTATACGAGTGTGTCTATAATAACAGTTTAAAGCCGTACCATGGGGAGATTATCAGACCATGCTGCAGCAATGGACATTATCTCTCAACTACATGCATCACTTCCTCTCTGCTCATTTCTCAGAATGGCTGCTGGGGAGCTCACCAAGAGAGCTGCTTTGTGAGCTGCATGTGTGTGTGTGTGTGTGTGTGTGTGTGTGTGTGTGTGTGTGTGTGTGTGTGATTATGCAGATATACTGTATGTATGCATGCATTGTTCTATGCCCATGCTGGTTTGTGTGTTATCTGAGTGCCTTTGTTTATTTTTCTCGTGAATCTTTTTCGTAACAGTGATTCAGTTCAATTCATGATTCACTAAGTGGCAATTCAGTTTAAGATTTTTTGGTATGTTTTGTAAACCATAATTAAACTCAACTATTTGATTCAGTACTTTAAGCTGAAATTTGTATCTATTAATAAACACGTACAATAATGTAAGACTATCCTTTTTTCTGAAATGTGGGAAAAAATATCAAAACGTAATTACTTTAACAGTATATGTTTTATAAAAAGAATCACAATTTATAGTATTCTGTCAGATCACCACAGTTAGTTTTTTTTTTTTTTAAATCATGAATGATTCAATTCAAAGCATTTCATATTGATTCAGGCTGAAATTGGAGCAATTCATTCTGTTTTTCAGACTGAAACAGTTGAATCACCAGAATTTATGATAAATGCAATAAATGAATCGTTACACCCCTAGTGTATATGTATGTCCGTAGACTTTATCCTTGTACCTTCTGCATTTGTAAACACAGTAACTAACAACATTGCAAATCTTATTTGATCCGTTTTTAAATATACCATACATTACCTTTATAGGACCACATTAGGACTATGCTTGTAAGTGAATTTATTGAAACAAATTAAGAATATGATCTGTTCACATAATCCATTTGACTCTATACACACATCAACTATACATTGTGTATGCAAGTGGCTGAGGTTGTGATGTTGTGGCGCTCGGTAGGAGAGAGTGTGTTCAGTTCAGTGTACTCCTGTAACAGGCGACTGAAGAATGGAGAGGGATACAATTCAATAGTGAATTAAAAATTGCACATTTTGCTCTTTCAAAACATAAAAGGTTAGTGGGTGTTTGGATGGGTGGGAGTGGAAGTCGATAACAGTAATCCATAAAGCAGACCTGTTTTCATCTAATCTCTTATGGAAACATTGGAAGTGGCTCCTCAGGAGAGCTGTCAATCCTACCAGGTAGTAGACACGTGAAAAAAAATCCTGATTGAGAAGTGCTAGGGAAGGTGGCGGTAGGATTATTAATTTATTTATTTTTCTCACTTTCAAAGTAGCAGCCTTTATGTACAGTAGGTAGATATCGAGAGTGGGTGAGGTATCTGTTGATGAAATGAGGTTTCAGCTTGCAACAGAAGCTGGGGAGCAACGCTGCTGTTCACACACACACACACACACACACCCCCACACACACACACCCCTACACCCCACACGCAGCAACAGTTACATTTAAATACAAACCTACCCTCTTCTCCCACCATACGTATTAAATTGTGCAGGAGCTCCAACATTCATAAATGAGCTGTTGTCCTTCCTTGGGGGAGAAGAGCTGATGAAGAGCAGCTCAGTCTTTTAAAGGTTGAACTTTAAGAGGGGGGTGCTCTGTGGGAGACACTGAGAATGTTTTCCAGCTGGGGTTCTTGACAATAGGAGTGAGTCTAGCTGACTTACAGGCATGACAGCAATGATGATGGAACAGCCACAGCCTGTCCTCTCACTGTGATTAAAAAATAAAATAAAAACCTTCAGTGTGAGACCTTTTTATTTTATTTTATTTTATTTATTTATTTTTTGTCAGTTGTCTCTTCGGAAACTTGGTAAAGGTTACTTAGCAGTTAGGTGTAGGGGTTAGAGAGTGAATGCAAGCAACGACTGCTCGCACATAATGCATAGTTGCACAAATATGTGTGAGTGACGTGCTGACATTTTTTACCCCCAGCAACCACTTGGAGAAGAGCCTTCAGCTGCTGATGGACAGGGTGGATGACATGAGCCAAGACATTGTCAAATACAACACCTACAGCCGAAACCTGAGTAAGCAGCAGCAGCAGAAACACCAGGTAAGTCTGATGCAGCTTTCATGCACAGATGCGCACACAGCACCTACAGCCAGACTCTGAGCAAGCAGCAGAAACATGAGATTAGCACATCGTACATAGAGGTGGGCGGCGGGAGTGGGGGCTTTACAGATTCATGCACAGATGCACCTACAGCCACAATCTCAACGAAACAGCAGGCATCTCTCTCTCTCTCTCAACTATAGACACAGACTAACCACAGCTGTAACTCCAGCAAGCAACCAGAACACCAGGTAGCACACACACATGGGAACACAGTCGTGTAGGTACACACAAACACAAGTGCACCCATTTAAGACCCACATCAGTAACCACGGCAAGCATCAGTGGTACACACGCACACACACACACACACACCTGCACGTAGTGATGCACATGGGCATCACAAAGACCTGCTACCTGTTAATAACCAGTTTTAAAAACACTAAGTAATACTGGGAGGCGGAAAGGTTGTGTCTTCACAGCTAAGTTTTGGTGGAACGGGAAATGTTCCAATTGTAATTAAACCCAACACACAATGTAATGCTAATCAAAGCTGGCAGAATTGACTGACATTATTTTTGATTGGCAGAGCTGGCTGTAGGCTCCTCAGTCACACAGCTAAAATACTACCAATGAGACGTGAACAGGCCTCTGTAGATCCAGTTGCAAGAACGTGGAAGAAGAAATAAAAACTGGCTTCAGGCGGTGCTTTAGGATTGAACAACAGAAGTTGGATTTACTTTAATGTATATTCATGGGCAGCAGGCACACTGCCACCTACATTGGCGCCTGCAGCAGCCAGCAGCAGTAACAGCACCAGCAAGCATATGCACAGACGCAGTCTTCAAAATTGATATCTGTTGGTTTTTGAGGGGATAATGATGAGATAAAAATGACAAATGCTAACCTCCTCAAATATCCGTCATAGTGTTATCAGCCCAAGTCATCCCTCACCTCACCGGAGCTGCTGATGTTTGCCCGTTGCAGATCAGCATCAGTTCAATTTCAGCGGTGCTTCTCCTGGTCACCTGCATCTGCTTATTTTCCTTATCAAAGAATTTGTCATTTTCTTCACTTGAATCGTTGTTGGATTTGCTGATACGGAGTTGCAAATTTAGCTGTATTTGAAGTGCAGTAAGGTAGGTGAAGTGCCATGTGTTTTTGTTCAGATACTGTTGAGACACCCAGGGAGAGTGGAACATAAATCATAGATGCAAAGCCTGTACCAGTGAACTGAGTAATTTTTGCCTTGCTGGCAGGTGCAGCCTAAGGTCGGCAATTGTAGTCGGCCCATCCGTTCAACACTTAACTCCAAGGCAACTTATCTTGAAATCAGTTGGGGTGATTCCCATGAAACTTGGTGAACACATTCATGCTACAAGAGTATGAATAGTGTCAATTTTGGTGGCCTCATGACCCTTCCCTCTCGCACCAAAATCTATTATATGGATTAATGAAATTAGGTGAAAATATTCAAGCTCCTCAGAGGATGAATCTTGTCAATTTTGGTGACCTCATGACCATCTCTTTAGCACCACCCTCAGTCAGTTTTGCCCATACGATACCTCAAAATCGAATTTGTGGGGTGGCAGCATATTTGGTGAGGGCATTTATATTCCCCAAAGAAAGATTCCTCTTGACTGTGGTGATCTTTACTCTAGCGCCACCCTCAGACCAAACATTTGACTTATGCACAACATACGGTATCTCTAAATCTAATGTACGAATTCCCAAGTAATTTGCTGAGCGTACTCATACTTCCCAGGGCATGAATCCCTGTCAACTTTGTATCACCATCACCTTTCCTCCAGTGCCACCCTGACGCCAAAATGTCAAATTTGATACCAAATCTTAATGGGTTTATTGCCATGAAAATTGAAATGCACAGTCATGTTCCCCAGAGGATGAATCCTGTCAGCTTTGGTGACCTCATGCCCTTTCCTCTGGTGGAAACCTGAGGCCCAAGCAAACGGCCCACACTTGTTATTTTAAGGATTAGGCAAATGCCCTGTGGTACATTCTGTTTCTGTACTTTGAGATACACCACTTAAAGTTCAATTTTTAGTCAATTGCACCTTGCAAAGCGCACCAATCATACTCAGACTAGGACACACACCATGTACAAGTACAGACTCAGCCAGAAGCTCCAAAAAGAAAAGACACTCACACACACACAACAACAAATGCACAGACTCAGCCACACACCATCTGCAGCTCCTGCCTCCGCCACAAGCAGCAGAAACATCAAGTAACACATTCAAACATGAACTCACACACCTGCATACACACATTCCTCGGGAAAATGGAAGCACAGAGGCACAAGCACAGGGTGACTCACTGATGTGCATCATGCACGTGCACACACCCACCTGCAAACACTAGCATCACTCTCGCACTATTAACGCTGATCAGCGTTGAGTCATCATCGAGGCTGACAGTGGATGATACCATGACCAGGTTCACACGCATCAGGTAGTCTTTGAAAATACACATGCAAATACACACCATTGCCATGGGTGGTCTGCTCCATATACACAAGCATGCACAACAACAAACGCACACGCACACACACACACACACACATATTCCCCAGTCCAATCCCATACACTCAAACCATTATGATCCATCATACTTCCCCACCAACCCTCCCACCATCACAGGCCCCAAGCAGCCTTTCGCACACAATACCACACAGACAGCCCACTGTAATGGTGTCTCCTTTTTTCGTGTTCCATGCACTTCTGTACTATTAGCAAACAATAGCCATACACAGCACAGAAAAAGCCAGAGAGCCTCTATTACAGCCTGCAGACGTCTGCCTGCACCACACAATCTTCCACTATTGACCCCACTGCTTCTCGGACAAATGGAACCTTGTTAATCATCGTGGAAAGTTCCAAAAAGGCGCTGTGTCCAGAAGGCTCCATTTTTCATTTATAGCTCTCTGAATTTGGTAAATAGCAGGTGCCCAGGTGCACTCTGTGGTCAAATTAGTCTTCGCACCAGGAATTGTAAATCTTATTCCCATTTGATTTATTCCTTTTTTTAAATCCCCAAGGCAGGTAAGGCATGCCATTGGATTCGTTGTTCATTCTTTTACCCTGCCAGTAAGGCCACCTGCCTTAGGATCTTAGAGATCAGTTATCTTAATGTATATTTACAGTTGGTGTTGGTTCTGTGTGCTCTGCCAAGGCAATTATGGAAGGTGGAGCACAAGCGCAAAATGGTGTTTTGTTTGTTTTGTTTTGCTTTGCTTTTTTTATTGATGTTTGGTTGGTTGGTTGTTTGCTGCTAAAATTTGCATACAGTTATGCATTTTCATTTTGATTATGCACGGTCGTGCTTTGATGCTTTGGCAGGACAAACTCCAGAGAAGTAAAAATTCATTCAAACAAATGCTGTTTTTTGTTTTTGTTTTTTTATCGTCCCTCTCAGAATTTTTGTCTGCTCCAGTCACCCGTACAGCTGCGTTGTGGGATGTTTAGTTGAAAGCACTCAAGTTGCTCCCACGCCGTTTTTACTCCTCGCCTGCCGCAACCTCCCTTTACACTGGTCTGTGTCAGTTTCTCCTCCATCTTGCCAAATTAACAAGGCTTTTAGGTTCTCAGGAGACCCGGCACCTCGCTGATTTACCGACTGTCAGCCCTGCACAAATCACTCCATCCTTGTCAGCATTTATAACTCTTCTCTTCCTCTCTCTCTGCCCCACCCCAACCCCCGCTTCCTTCTGCCTTCTTCACCATGTCCCTTTACATCTCTGTCCCTTCTTGTTACTGTTTTCCAACTCTGGTCCTCTTCTGCCCGTCTTCTTCCTCTTTTCTTCCCCGTACCCTCCACTGTCACTCTCTTTGCTGCTGTCTGCATCTCTCTCTCCAACTTGTGTCTCATTGCTCGTGTTTGTTTTTTCCTGTTCACGTTTCTTACTTCTCCCCCTCACCTCTCACTCTTTCTTTATCCTTGCTCCCCTCTACCGCATGTCGTCTCCATTCTTTCCCCCTCACCTGTTTTATTTCCCATTTGTTTTCTTTCTCCTTTCCCTTTCCTCATGTCCTCCCCTTCTTTTGTCCTTCCTCTCCCCGCGCACCTCTCTTTATGCTCTGTTTCACCCTCCGTTCCTCCTTCCCGTCCCCTTCCCCACCCTCTCTGCCCTCTTTTTGTTCCTCCCTCCAGTACCTCCAGAGACGGCAACAGGAGAACGCCCAGCGACAGAGCAGAGGGGAGCCCCCGTTGCCTGAGGAGGA
>OMKZ01021098.1:0-13312 GCA_900302535.1 Neoniphon sammara | reverse complement strand
GAGGAGGATATCAGCAAGATGTTCAAGCCTCCCCAGCCTCCACCACGCATGGACACTTTGCTCATTGCAGGTACACTCACACAGATTGCACAAATGCGTGATCAAATCAGGCCCCCTACCTGCATAGACGTGCTCAACAGCATCACACTTGCGGCCTTCATCTACCCCACTTCTACTCATGTACACACACACACACACACACACACACACACACACGCACACACGCAGTCTCCCCACATGGGCAGAACTCCACATCCCAAACAGGCAGACCCCCCTCCCTCCAAACTCTATCAGCCGCCTTTGCTCCCCTCACAGGAGCTCAGGTTCTGTTTTGTAATTATCTCAGCCATTATCTTGAAATTACATTAATCTAAAGTTTATTGACTCAATCTCCGAGTCGACCGCCCCTTCCCCGCTGTTTCTCTCTGCTCGGCTCTCCTCCGCCTTTCGACAACATTCTTATCCTTCCGTTTACCGCATTCCCCACTAATTTGATGTTTTGCTGTGCTGCTTTTTTTCTTCCTCCTTCTTCCACCCCCACCTGTGCGTGTGCATGTCTGTATATGTATGTACATACGTATACGTGCGCGCGTGTGTGTTTGTGTGCATGATTGTGGGTGCGTGTACGCCTGCGCTTACCCCCTACAGGGCAAATTAACAACTACTGCCAGAACGTGAAGGAATTCACCTCACAGAACCTTGGGAAGTTGTTCATGGCAGAGGCTCTCCAAGGCCACAACAGCTAGAGGAGAGGCAGAATGAGAAAAAGGTAACGAGAGGCAAGGCCCATGCAAAACCACCTGCCTATGACTGGAGGAATACTGCGTTGGATTTTTTTTAAAAACATTTATTCATTATTTGGATGCCTCAAAGATCTTTCAGAATAATGTGATTATCATTTAAATAAAACATCTTGCATCTCTATACCTGTGCCGGCTGCTTGTGTGTTTTCACATGGTAACAGATTAATTGGTGAAGAAAGTTACAGCATCTCATAAGCCTAGGCTTTGCGGTTTATTTCAGTGTACAAAACCAGTTGGCTCTGTATGGAATAATATGCTAAAATGGTGCACGTAATCAATATAAAACAATTAAACAGTGCAGTGGTACTTAACACATAATTAGATTTATTGCTACATGTTTTTCCTCTGCAGTTCAAACATCAGGTAAGTAGAACCAATCATGCTGAATCTGCTGAAGAGTTGGTTTGCAAGGCGGCAACAATGATTTTCTTGTGAAAAGCACTGCAGCAAAGTACCTGTGAAAGTTGAGCGTTAAATGAAGTGCAAGCTACAGTACCTGACTCAGCCACACAGCAATAAATGGGCTTTTGATTGTTTCCCTTTTTTTCCTGAAATAAAAAAGCTAAAATATTGATCGATTTTGGTTTAAATAGCCCTTTTTTCTGTCAAATTTAAAGACATTCGAAAATTGAACCATAGGCATATCAAAAGACATTAAAAGACTGACTCTGAATAGGCATGACTCTGAATAGATAAGTGGGTATGGAAAAATGGATGGATGGATCTCCCATGCGTGTCCAAAGCTGCCAAAAACTCTACCTTATAATTTCACGAATGACAAAGTTTTAGAAAAATTACCAACAGGGGAACTAATGGGGTTTATTTAAAAAAAAGGAAGTTTTTATAAAATACACTGTAAAATATAAAAACTGGTTTAAATAGAACACGTTTGTGATAATGATCAGAGTGAATCTTTGTCTGTAGGAGGGCTTCCTGACCCAAAAGATGTTCAAGATCACAGTAAAAGAATACTGCATATTAAATAACACTGTTATAAACTGAAAAAAAAAATACAATAGTCTGGAAAAGATTTACACCAAACTAAAGCTATTATTGACCTAAAGTAAATAAAAATATACATAAGATCTTTTTAGTTTTTGTTTTCTCGGTTATGTTCAGGGAAAAATGAAGAGAATAAACTTGTCGGATGGAGATTTTTTTTCTTTTGCTGAACGCCAACTATGCTACAAGGTGACGTAATCTTGTAGACCAACTTGTTAGACCCACACCATCTGCGCTCAGAGAAAGTGCCCAGCGTTGCCAGTGCCATCACAACCACTTGGGAGAAAACACCAGAGTCCCATTGGGGATCATTATGAGCCAAATGGTCTGAAGTCAGATTGCTGTTGAATCTACTCCTGCATTTCATTTGGGCAGTGAAACCAGGTGGTCCCAACGTTGTTAGTGGAGGATGTATTGGAAAGTTATGTAAAAAATATATGTTTTGTTTATTATGCAGTAGCTATTCCAAGCATATCAAAAATATTTGTTCTGAATTTCTGTCATCCTACCTTTTAAAAATACCATCCCTACCAAAATATTAAGTGTAGAATTTAAATTAAACCTTAACAAAAACTTCAGATTTGGAAAAAAATAAAAGTTAAACTAAAATGAAAAATCATACACTGAAATTTTAAGTCTTAAGTTAGACAAAAATGATTACATATAAAGCAAGTTGAAATAAAAATTATTGAAAAATATGTATTATAATTATTCTTTTTTTTGTTTGTTTTCTTTTTTTGTTTTTTTGAAATTCCAAATGAAACATTATTCACTCTTAAGGAAGCTTTGTACATTTGCTATAAAAGGTACCGGTGCCAAATAAGTTCTACAGTATACATCAGTACATCAGAAAAGGTAGGCCTACATATATTGTATATACCGACACTTTTTTTCTAAAAAGGTACATAATGAACATATCTTCAGATAATGCTTTATAGTAAGAAAAAAAAGCTAAGTTCAAGTTTATTTAGAGTCTTAGGTTAATAAGTTACAGTCTCAAATGGCTTTACAAGCCCACAGTTTATAGAAAATAAAAATACTCCCTGACCTGAACCCTCACAGCAGACAAGACAAAAACTCAAAAAACCCTAGAAGCCAAAATGGGAAAAATGATCCCCCACCCTTCCCCCATAACTAAAAGGTCACAGGCTGGGTCCCTTCTGCAGCCACTGTGAGCTCATCAAGAGCCAGTTTTCCCAAAATGTGCTTTCAGCTCACTCACTGTAAGTCGTTCAAGATGTGATGTACTGTAATTGTAAGCTGTTGTTGATGTAGCGGGTGTTGGTGGTGTTGATCCCTGTCAGAGCCTTATTTATGTTGGACTCCCAAGTTGACCTAGACTGTTAAAGTAGAGCTCATTAGTTGAGCTCCACCAATAACCAGAAGATGAGGGATTGCTCATCTTCCTCCACTTAATAAAGAACCTGCCAGTGTGAGCTTCATTGTATAATAATTACACCGCACTATCTTGTAATTCCTCAACCTGTTGTTAAACAGCATCCAATTCAGTGGGTCATATTATATAACTTGTCATCGGTGTAGCCTGGTGGAGTAATAACTTGTAGTGCTCCTGGAAGTCATCGGCACAATGTGATTAACAATAATTACAAGTCAATCAAAATGACATACAGTTATTGAATTGGGGAAAGCACTAGTGATAAAAAATTCCTCTTAGAATCATAATGTGTATCCCTGACTTACTTTTACTATGGCAACTATTAATTCACCATTAAGGTCTTGCTTGATATTGAGTTACTGTGTGGTACCTTGTGGACAGGCAGACCTGTGCTTTTGACTGATGTGTCATATGATGTGACGTATATAATCTTAGCAGATGATAAATTGGCTGAGTTAAGCAGTCTCCCACAGCTGAATCTGTGTTTTGTAATTCTAACCAACGCTCTCGGCTGATGCTGCCCTTGAGGGCTGACTAGGGCTCAGCTTCCCTGTCCCTAATCCTAAGATGTGGGGGGAATTACAAAACTGAAATGCCCTCAACCGGTAGCTCAAGCAAGCATCGTGAGAAGTTATTCAGCCCCCTCCTGCCCCGGTGGAGTTCAGATGCACCGACTGAAGTTTTTAGCATGTATTTAAAGTGACAAGCATTTTGATTGTAGTTTGTAACAGTTAGGACTGAATCAGGTAGTCAAGACAAGGCCCAAGGGCAATGGAGTCAGGCTGCATGGGGCTCAAACTAGTGTTTTGGTTATAATGAAGGGCGAGCGTGGGGTAATTGAGTTAGGTTGGTTCCGGCAGCTCTGGCTTCAATCCCTGAGATTTGCCTCTGGGCCCAGGCCAAGTCCATTTGAAGTGTTTCACTCCACATTGCTCTCTGCTCAGAAATTCAAAAGATACAGATGATTACATAAAATGTGAATAGTGTTTTTTTGTTAGCAAATTTCTAAAGATAGAAAGACAGAAATCTTAAAATATCCCATAGTGAGTTTTAATGTATGAGGTTTTGGAATTGAACTTGATTTGAGGAGGAATTTTAATGTCTCATTGATTTATTTTGTTGGTTTTAAGTGTTGTTTATTATTCAGCTGAAGAGCATGAGGTATTTTTTTATGTGGTATATCGATTTGTCTATGGAACAGACAACCTTGGCATCCGGAGCGCATAGTGTGCAATCTGTCTGAGCAACACAGAATTGCTAAATATATCAGTAGAAAAAGCACACATTTAGTCCCGTGTAGGCTCAAATTTTCATATTTTATCTCACGTTGGCTATGCTACATATTGATGTGGACAGCTATGCACTGAGTGGCTTTGGCTTATTGTACTATTTGTTTTGGAACAATAGCCTATTTAGAAGAAAGGGCCACACACAGATCTACAGAAGCAGCTGTGCTGGTGATTTTCTCTAGCGCACTGTCCTGCTCAATTGACCGTGAGACGACTGTGACTCAGTGAAAATGAGAATGACACCCTAAAATTTGAGACAGAATTTTTTTCATCCCCTGAAAGGAGAGTTTAAGTTCAGCCTGTGCCCTGCTCACACAGTGCTTACAATTAAACTTTCAACCTTTCCCCCAAAAGGGATTCCATTTGCTGTCCCAATTATTTTTGTTATCATTTTCTGTGATGTCACTTTCTCTTCAGCGTTGCACAGATTACCCTACAGTATGTGTTTGAACTGAGCATGGGAACTGAATAAGGGCTTTCACTAGGTAAACAGCCAGGCATTTTATACGGTGCAATAGGAGGAAATACTTAATTAGGATTATGGGATTTGTCTCTGCACCTTCAGATTCCTGAGTAGGAGGCTGGGAGATGTCAGAGGGATATAAGTTTGGTCTCATTTAATCAGTGAGAATGGCCCGCACAGCCCTGACCCCAGCAGTAATTTATTACTGCTCAAACACAAACACAAGCTCTTCCACCGTGTCCGCCGTCGCTCTGTCACTGGTGATGGAGAGAATCAGCTGGCTGAATAAAATAAAACCAGCTATTTCCCTGTCAACTCAGGATACTTCTACCTTTTTCCTGTTTTTGCCCTCTATTTTTTTTTTCTGCCACAGATATTGCCATGGCAACTGTGGATCCTGTATGGAATGGCTGTTGAGGATGTAAAGTAGCTCCCGTGGAAAAATAATCCCCAAAACAAGAACAGAATAGGAGGCAGATGCTGTTGTAGGAAGAGGCGTGAGTGCTGTTGGGGAATATAGCTTTTATGGGATTATACTTTAAGGTGCAAGACCAACCACAGTCAGAATATATATTGCTAAATGAAGACACTACATGTCATTGCAGCACTTGAAGCCAGCCTATATTTGTCTTATCTCTCCTTTTTCCATGGTCAATAGATCTCCACTGTGATTGGCAACTGTATAGATTGAGTGCTGTGTTCTAGTTGCAATTCTTCTCTGCCTGCCACCCAATTCGACGGCTGTCACCCAGCAGTCGCACAAATCCCACAGGCCATTATGAGGCTGGTTTAATCCCCACAACAGCAGCAACAGAAGCCTTTCAAGAAGGGTTTCAGAGCATGATACCCCTTCTGTCACATGCATCCGTGGGCTTCAGGCTAGGCTACGGTGTATTGTTGTGATCCCACTCCATCACTAATGTCTTGTCTTATCCCCAAGCTGCAAGCAGCTAAGACAAATGTACTGGATGTCCTCTTGTCGGAGATCAATCACGCGTTGCCTGTAATCTTCTACTGGGCTTTGTTTCTCTAGCAGTGATACAGATTCGGCCTTGGCTGTTAGAAATAATAAATTACGTTTTATTGACATATTGATGTTCCGTGTTACCAGTGAATGCTAAATGTTTCAAATGATTTTGATGAATTTGTGTAAGAACTGCATTTTCCCCACTTGCTAATTGTCCTGTCTTGTTTTATTCAGCAATATATTGTGGTAGAAATTAAAATGCTCCAGTGTTTGTGCACATTGGTTTCTTTGAGGCAAGCTTTCCACAGATGCAGTGCAGTGATTGGCCTGCTACATGTGCAAATTATCTCACACAACAGGAGCACAATGAACACTGAATTATGTTGTGCCTCAGAGCCAAGCTGTGTACCGCTAAGACAAATACTCCAGCCGTCCCCTTGTGGAAGGCCATACTTCAAGTAATCTGTTTTCTTATACACAGATGTGGCCTCCAGTGTCCCAGTAATGGTGTTCGTAAAAAGGCCTGCTGCTCTTTATTTTATTCTGAAAGTATCATTTGTTCAGAAACCTTGAATTTCAAACTTTTGGCTTTTATATTGCCTCTTCATGGTGTCTCTCCTATGTAGAAAATAAGGAAATGCCAAGGTGAGCTGAATAATTCATCATAATTACTTATCAGTTTTTTTGCAGCTCCATTAAATCTGGAGAGGTTAGGTTTTGCGAGGCATTCCCATGTTCCTTTGGATGCATCTATTCAGGCCTGCCCCAGGTGCAGTGATTGACTGGATACTCATGATCTGCAACAGACAAAGACCAACAGTTAAAGTGTGTCTTATCTCCAAACTGTGAATCTCATAGATAAAAGCTGGTAGCATCCTGTCCTGTTGAAATTCGGCCACATGCTCCTTGCCTTGGCCCCAGCTTGTTTCCGTAGAATGATGGATGGCCATTTCTTTCTCACTGGTAAATACAGACATTAATTCACTCCCACTATCAATTCATTTATGCCTTTTCTCTCTAGGTTCTCCTTTGTATCTATTTCTCACGCACACGTTCAAAAACCAATGAACATCTTAATTGTGTGGCATTCAGTGTGGATTATATCTGCGCTGGATACCAGTAAGACAAATGGAAGAAACATCCTCACATATATTTTTAGAAGTCTAGCAAGTATAGCATAGCAAGCAAGTATGTTGTTTTTCCCCTTAGTTTATTTTTTTTTTACCCTGCTTCCTCTTTCTGTCTTTATATTTTTTCCTCTCTGTCTTTTCCTCTACCCCTCTCTGTCCTTTTTAATGTCATATTTCACTGTTGGGCTTTCATGCTGTGCTTTCAGTGCACTAGTCTATACTGTATATCTATATGGTATACCTCTCCCATATATGCAGCCATGTATCCAGTGTCACATTGACTGTTTACTGTTGCTCATTTAGTGTTGCAGACTATAACTAAAAACTATGCTGTTAACTTATGAGTGTGCCACTGTTTAAGAAATGAAATTTTTGTAAACTGAACAATTTCAAAATCCATATGCTGCACAAGTTAATACAAGTACAGTGAAATAGAAGCATTCAGCTAAGCCCTCACTGACACCTTCATTTGTAATTTTTCTTTTCATGCACATTTTCACTCTAACATGTTTCTGCCTGGGCCATGAACCTTGTCCTTTGGTGTCCATTAATTTCCTTTGCGGGAAGCAGAAAGCCCACTGACATTCAATCACATTATTTTGCCACAATGATTCGCTGCCTCCACCTGTGACCTGCACCACACACATACTGTGTGTGACAAGTACAGTGTAAATCAAACCACCAGGAGACATATATGGATGCCTAATTGAATCTCATGGTAGCAAGAACCTGACCAGCAACAAGGATGATCACATTCACATCAGTAAACAAAAAAGGCACCGGTTGGCATCCAGGACTGCACTTTTTCCCTCTCCTACAGCATTTTAATTCAATTTCTCCCAAGCCACCTACAGGGTGATGCCACTCCACTTGGATGCAATTGCCAACCTGTTATTGCAGGAGTGTGATAGAGAGTAAGCTTATAGCAGCCATAACAGGCTTTTGTAAAAGCATGATGGCCTGCAGGTAAGTGATTTAGAGAAAATCAGGCCGATGCTCTCCAAACCCACTGCTGGAGAGGCCCAGGCGAAGGCCAGGCAGTTGTAAATTTTCCCAAAGTGTCAGCATTTTCCACATTGCTTACCTTAGGCATGCTGGAATAAATTCTTATACAGTTTTCAGAACTGAAATTGGTCATTCCCTGCGCGTCTTTCACTCCACAACCTATGAAATTGTGGCTGAGGGTGCCGTTTGTAGGCTTGTCTCACTGTATTTGACCTGCCATATATTCAGTAAAGAGAGATCTC
Source organism: Neoniphon sammara (assembly GCA_900302535.1). Lineage (NCBI taxonomy): Eukaryota > Metazoa > Chordata > Actinopteri > Holocentriformes > Holocentridae > Neoniphon > Neoniphon sammara. The sequence goes on along the minus strand of OMKZ01021098.1, from coordinate 5,015 downwards.
TGAATCTTTCATTCAATTTAGCAAGAATTGGTTATGCCGTACACAGCTGATTTGATAGGGTCTGTCTGCAAAAAGGGAGCCTATCTGGTATGTTCAGGTCCACTGCAACTGGACACCTAGCTAGGTCTGTAAACAAGATACTTCAGTACTACAGTCTATCAGTGTCTTCAACTTTTTGGCAAATTTTCCCTCATCCACTTCAATCACATTATCCACATTGCTTGACTTTTTGGCAGTCTGGGACAGTGTCCTTCTAATGACAGATCATGACCTTGTAGAAACCCATAAGGTAATTGGCAGAATGGATGATGCTGAATGTTTGAACCATCAGTTGTAAAAATGAACTATGTTTATTTTGCAGAACAGAAACTTGGTGCAAGTTATCCACAATATTCTCTAAAAGAAACAATGAAGATACAGGTGCAAAAATTGCCGTCATTCAGATAGGCATGAGCTATTACTTTAGATTGACAAGAACGTCTTTTATACTGTTTATTTGACATCATTTCAAATTGAATGGAATCAAGTGAGCAGCATAGTACTGAGAATTTCAGTTCTAATCTAATGAGTCACTTTAGGTACTGGATAATAATGTAAGAGAGTCATGGGCAGGAGAAGGGAATTAGTATAAAATACTCTCACACTTTGCTTTCAGAGCAAGAACTGAGCCCTCATGTGTCTCCTATTATTTCAGGTTTGAAAGGGACTGAAGGAAGCTTTTATGTAAAGGAAACCGTACTGCAGAGGGTGTTACAGGTTAAGTATGGAATTGACAATCAGCTTCTTCTCAGCACATCCAGACGTGTCCTTGGACAGTTAAATGTGTGGTAAAATTGCCCTTGGGGTGATGGCCAGCAATCTTAGATTTTAAATCAAGCTTAACATCAGTAGGGAGGGGGTGAGGGGGGCATTCTTTGAATCGACATTGCGGAGAATTGCTCGATTATTGTTCACTCCGTCATACACAGTGAAAAAATGTGTTAAAATGACAATTTTCTAAAGGCAGTGACTAAACCATATTTCATCATGTGGTACTAAGTAGATGGTGATTGGTTTGCTGCCCTGCGCCTTCTCGTAAGAAGCTAAATAAAATAAACTCTCACAGATGTCAGTATCTGTAGAATGGTATTGGAATAACTGTCTACACTGCACACCTGTCCAGTATCTTGCAAGTTCCCTGCTGTCAAACACAAGTGGGGAGATAGTTGCAAATCAATACCAAAATACCAAATGTTTGCTGTAAATACACTTGCCAGAATTGATCTTCTGATGCACCATGGGATGGTGTGTCCACATCTTCAAGCCCTGTCTTTAAACATAATGGTATGATGGTCACTTTGTTGGTGGCTGTGGTTGTTTCTGTTGTGTATCAATCAATCTCTCACAAATGTGCTGCCAGGAAGTAAATTTCTCAAAGGCAGTGTCACATCAATATGAGATTGAGTTCACCAGATGGTGGGGACATTTGATGCAGATGCAGGTTTTGACTACAACAGCAATCATTATGCTGTATGTGTGAGGTAAATGTAATTGTTTTTGGTCATTTTACCCCCTGTCAGTGTATTTTTTGCTGCTTTGCCTCTATCGTACAATCTGACACTAGGCTGAGATATGCAACTTTAACAGACTCACCCTCCGCAGTGGTAGTTTATGAGCTGTTTTTCCCTTAGGTTCAGTGCTTGCCAACAGTCAAGAAAAACCCCATCCTAAGCCAAGCGGCTTAAAAGCCCCTTTTTTTGTGTGGTGGAAAATTTGATGGCGTGGGTGCAGGTGAAAATCCATAGTGTCTATCGACTGATATGACTGATACTGATCTGAAGCAGTTATTTCCCATCCACCGGGCTGTCATTTGGCTGGCTGAGTGAATCCGGCCCAGGCTTTGGCCTATTCTTTTACTGCCAGGCGGGCAGGTGATTAGTGTTGTGGCAGTCCGCGGTCAGCAGCTCAGGGCTATTGCCTGATAAAGGGGTCAGTCTCAGCCGCAGACCCACCGCCGGCCAGCCAGCCCACCCATCCTTCCACTTAGGTGTTTCTTTTCTACCTCCTCGCCATTCTCAGCACTTGCTAAATACTCCACCTTCCCACCGCACCACCTCTCGTGCTGCCTGCTTTTCCACAAAGCAGATTCTACATCACAACATTAGTGCAAGAAAATCCCCCAGTACATCATTTCCCACCAGAGAGCAGAGCTGTCCAACAAGGCAGTTAGCCGGAGTCTGCTCATGCACTGCAGAGGGATGGGCGACCAAATGGGCAAGGAGGAGAGTTAGTTAATTGAATATTATATAGAAAAGAAGTAGTTTAGAGCTGAGAAAGAAAATAACTTTTTGGCACCAGTGCTATTGCAGCAGATTGGAGAGATGAAACGGATGTGATTCTCTCACCAAAGTGCAGGTTTATTGTGTCTAGAATGGCCTTGTAAAAAGAATAGAGATTGGAAAAGGAGATGGGTCTTTTCTTCTCTTCACCAGATAATTTACTGCAGTGATACAGAGAGTTTCTAATCAGATTTTCTGGTGATTTAGACGTATTTTCAACATCAAATCTTAACGACGGTAGAATTCACTGTCAGATGGAGCTCAATTCAAAGTCCAAGTCTTTACAGGCTGCCTACCTCAGAGCTTCACTGTTGCTAAATCCCCAAAAGATTTTTTCTTTGGGAAATGCTGCAGTACAAATATTGGATAAAGAAATGGTGGCTGGACACTGTGTGGCATTTACTGGAGTTTGGCCAGTTACAGATTTGTGCACATGAAGTTCAACTGCGACACTTAAAAAAAAAAAAAAACAGGCCTTTGCTGAGGAGCCTCCTTAACCCTTTTTGTTTTTGACACCTGTGACATCATTTTAATATTGTCAGCCTCAGCTCTCTGTTACATTAGCTTGTGTTAGCTGAAATGAAATTTGAATGGAACTGCTGAATGGAAAAAATTTATTGCATGACTTTGTCCATTATTTTTGGAGAGCTGACTTGAATAGACAGATTGAACTGTTTGTTTATTACAGTTTTTGCATGCAGGGGGGATTCAGTGGGGAAAAGGTACAGCATGGTAATATTCAGAGAACAAGCCATCAGCTCCCACAGTCAGTGTGGAAAAGTCATTGCAGCTCACCTTGAAGGCTCCTCGAGGGTCAGCAGCAGGAGGCTTTTAATCTGTAAATTCCTATTAACAGACATCACAATAACCTTGAGGACACATGGATTTTGTTGACTGCGTCTTACTTTTAACATGACAATGATTGCTGCTCTTAGTTCCTTGAAGTTCCCTGTTCCTCTTCAGGCATCGCTCACAACTGAGCAAATCCATCAACTTATGGGTCCATTCAGCAAAGAGAAACATTTTGTTCAGTTCTGGTCTCAGAACAGAAAGCTCAGTCAGAATTCAGTCCAATGTAATAGTTTTCCTATTTAATTTTTATCCTCGGATTTTAAGCATGCACACACACAAACTCCACAGCGCAGTTTCATTAGTTTGCTTGACTTTTAGAAATGCATTATTAAGCATTATCTGTGACTGCCTCACGGTTGTTACTAATTGTTGCTGCAGCGAGTTCATTATTTTAGTCTCCCGTGGCCATTCAGATACCTGATGCACACACAGACCCTCCCTTTAACCAGTTTGAACACAGTCACTGTAAAACTTAAAGTGGGAAGGTTTAAGGGGAACAAAACCATCAAACAATGCATGGTGGCTATGCCGTTTTTTGTGTAAGGCAAAACATAAACATGTGTTATTCATTTTGTTCAATCAAAGCAGAAATTTACATATGATTTTCATACTGATGAGCTTGGCACAAAATGCTCAGTGTGCATGGATAGGATAACAGAAATGGCAATGCTCCCTAGAACTGACAATTTATTATAGCAATTGAATATTATGAGCTCCAGTGTTGCCTCCATCACAATCTAACAGTGCGCTCTGGGATCTTTTGCCCTGAATACCTGCTCTATTTGAGAGTGACTACTCCATGCACAATTTCTAAATTGAGGGCTTTCACTTTGATGCGGTGTTTACTGTGGTTGAATATTTTTAGATTGTTGCCACTGCAGCCCTTTCAAGTAGAGCCAAGCACAAAGTAGAGTTGACACAGGTGTCGGAAAGCTGATAGAGGCCTAAGGCCAAAAGAAAAAGGGCTGGGAAGTCATGTGTAACGACTAAAATACAGGGCGCCTTTCAAGAGTTTTGCGTGTTGAGTGTAATAATAACTTTAGTGACTTCCTGCACCCTCCCTCCACCCACAAAACACACACACACACACACACACACACACACACAGGCTGATTATAACATACTGTAACTGATTGTAACAACTGATCAGTCTCATGAGGCTTCCTAGCATGTCAGTGGCCCTGTTCCCATGACACATTTGGTTTCAGCTGCATGATCATCAAGTTTGCCACATATAATCTCACATCTGCCTTCCTCAATAACCAGGTACTATCCCATTTACGTTTTTATTGGCCGTCATTAAATAGAGTACCCAGATGATTATTCAGACTGATGTTAGTGGTGATAAACATTGACCTTGCCCACAAGGTGGGAGCAGCAAACCCATGCCAGTACCAGCCACTATTACAGAATTATAAATGAAAGAAGTCCATGCAATCTCTTCAACAAACCTCTTCAACACTTTTTTTCTTGCATTGATGGTTTACCGTGAGCATTTATAAGCCATCTAAGGGAGGTCCAGATTACCTTTCACGGGCACCCAGACTGAAATGACCTCAATTTGAACGCATTATTGTGTGAATAACTCCCACAGATGATGCATTAAAATGCTATGATCAACACGTAATAGGCCTTATGGCTCTGGCAAAAATTCAGCCAAGCAACAGAGACTGTATGCGTCTGATAAAGTGCACACAAAAAGATAGACAATTAGGAAGTGAAAAAGAAATTACCAACCGCACTGATAGTCCTGAATAGAGTCCCCAAGGAGGAGGAGGTAAAATGTAACGCCTCAACAAAAGCACATTAACACAGCTCCCCTGATTACTTTGAGTGAAATACCCC
>OMKZ01021096.1:19893-36587 GCA_900302535.1 Neoniphon sammara | reverse complement strand
CTTAGAAATATATTTTTTTTTTTTTTTTTTTTTTGACAAGATCGGCCAAGCTCCAGGTTCAGTGTTTTGTTTTTGTGAATGATTTTCTTTTATGCATTCCCTCTTCTCCTGCTCACGCTCTCTTTTCCTACTCTTTCCCTTTCAATCCTGTACCCCCCCTCCTCACTTTTTCTTATCCCTCCCATCTCGTCCCTCCTGCAACTGCTTGCATTCAACTGCCCTATCTTCCTTTCTGACTGTATTTCCCTCCTCTCCTCTCCTCTCCTGTCCCCTGCATCCTAACCAGATCCACTAGGATATTCAGTTTCTTTCTCCCTCTGGATTTCGCCTGTCATCCAATGTTGCCTCCAAATCCATGCAGCCAGGCTAATTGTTATGTATGGCCACACATTCAAAGAAAACTGGAATGGCTATGAAGACATTAGGAATAAAAACTTAAATGTAAAACAACAAATTCTGCTTAGGTAGGACATGGGCTGCTCTTAATGATTTTGAGAAAGTGGAGGGATAGCAGAGCATTCAGAGGGCTGTAGCGATCAAGTCCTCCTCAGGTAGCTGCGCCCATGCTGGAGTAGCTAATTAAATCCCTTTAGAGAGGTTTCTCTTGGATGCCCGACGACTCTCATGCTTCTCGCTTAACACAAGCCTCAGCCGCAGCACTCAGAGAAACACTGCTATCCTAGTCAGTCGCTGAAAGCCTGAAATACCCTGCGCCCTCTCTAAGATTACATGCTTTTATCATCAACTTAAGCTCTTGTGACAAATAATTGCTCCTTCATAGTGTGCCTCCACAAGAATAAGGGGAACGTTGTGAATCATAATAATGACAAGTTTGGATATGGAATTAAGCTCTATGTATTTGCGCAAAGTGATAAATTATAAACTTTGTAGAACAAATGTGTTTTCTTTTTGTTCTAAAGATTATTTCCCATCTCTCCTTTTTATCTGTGAAACGTCTGTAGACATCACAGGGCATTCAAATTATCTATCTCAGTGCCCTGAAAATTACTGAGCGTAACACTGTGAAAATTTTGGAAAATTAATTTCATATCGTGGAGCATTATTGATAGAGATAGAGCATTAATCCTCATAATATTAAATGGGTTGCAGCTTCTTAATTCAGCTGCTGCTGTCTTGGAACATTCAGACATCTCTTAATTAAATGTTCTTTCTTTGAAGGTGTAAACATGTTTTCTAAGTTGCTTCTTAACTGGAGCAGAAAACGTGGACATTTTAAGTAAAGTGACTGAGTCTGTTTTGTCTTGGAACTTTAAAAGTTTATGCAGATTCAGACATGTTTTCACAAACTTAGCAACAATGTAAAGTCACATTCATGTCATGCATTTTTATTTTCTATGGAACTTGCTTTTTTATTGATTATTCTTAGCAGCACTTTGTGGTTCCAAACAAGCAATTATTAAAATTACTTTTTTAACAGCGGCATTATTGCAAGCTGAAATTTTAACGATGCTGATGCATAGTGTTTTTTGGTGTTTTTTTCTTTTTTTTTATAGTTTGAGGTTACATTTTATATCATATATTTTCTTATACCATGTAATAATAATTATATTGTGCTTAAGCCACAGAGAAAAAAAGACTGCAAAAGGATCCTGAGTTTCAGATAATGTGATACTTGCATTCTTAAGGTGCACCAGGTTTTGTTGTCTTCCTTTCTCTCTTTACACTTTCACTGTAAAGTAACAGCGTGTTGTTCTGTTTGTGAAGATGAGCTGGAGGTGAGGTACAAGTTACACAGCAGCAGAGATGCAGAGGTGCTGGTGAGCAGAGTCAGGAACCTGGCCGATGGACGGCTGCACACAGTGACCATCAGGAGACTGACAGACACCGTCTTTGTCCAGGTAACACACACACACACACACACACACACACACACACACACCCTTGTTTGCACACTCATGCTTAATAAATATTTCACTCACTGCTGCAAAGATTATCATGAAGATGTGTAGGGAAACTTGGTACTGACCTTTGGAACTGCAATTCATTGATTAGACATTCCCACTAAACTCAATGCCCTATTGGATTTTAAGCTGCTTGCTCTTCTTCTGTTCCCTGTGGCTTCACTTTAGTCTCACAGTGATCAACATAAGCAGATGTCCCATTGTTTAATAATTCACTAAGACCCAAATCTCTGTGAGCTAGCGATACATTATGCGCCCTCTGTTTTATTTTAGTGTGTATGAGCCTTGTTTCCCTCCAAGGTGTTAACCACCTCAGAACCTGTTCCAGTTCGACAGCAGTATGTGGATCTCTTGGTTTTCGGCATTTAAATATGGAGGTCGGATTAGGACATTAGTGGAGCCCCTGGGTAGCTCTTTATATTCAACTCTTCTCTCCTCCACAGCCTTTTGTTGAAGTTTCTTCACAGTTGCCCTCATTGAAACACTCTGTCGTGTAAAACTCCATTCTGGACCATTGTTATTTTGGTTTCACTGAAATGGTGGCGTCTGCTGAGCCTTTCCCGGTGTTTCCTCACAGAGTTGCCGTGCGTTTTCTTTCAGATTGACCAGAACGCCAGAGAGGAGTTCAACCTGACATCCGATGTGGAATTCAACGCCATCAAGTCGCTCGTCCTGGGCAGAGTGCACGGTGAGCGAGTCCCACGCTCTTACACGCACTCATTTGAATAACACTGCGCTGAGATGTTTGGCCTTATCTGACAATCAGCCATTCTGGAGCTTTCCACTGTTTGATATTCATCATGTTGGCTGGACCCCGGGGAGAGCTGCCGTCTTGTACAGCTGTGGCACTCTCACCACCAAGATGACAACAACATTCAAATGGTTGCAAAGAGAGCACTTTAGCTGTGAGAGGAGATGTAAACTGAGAAGAACCTTAGAGCTGAGTAAAGGTGGAACCGCCCCCATAAGTAATCATTATGTGGTATTAGATGCATTTTAAGGCCATATGGGGGTAGATAAGATATTTGTGGAAACGGCAATGTTGGCAATGGTTTTTCAGCAAGGCAGCAGCAGCTCTGTGCCAATATGTTGGTGCGTTCTTATCTGTGTTATCAAAATGGCAAGTAATAGTCTTTATTCCTCATGTCTGTCTATATGTGAGCAGGAGAACTGCTTCAGACAGCCCTGATGGTAATAACTTCAGAAAAGGTCCTCCACTTTGTATGGTAATGAGGAAAGATTGAAAAGAACAAATTACTTAGAAGATTGGAGTCAGCACCCTGCAATCCAACATAACGACCCATAAGCCTTAGCTGTGTGGGCGGGGTCAGGGTAAACCAGGAAGTCAGCCTGTACAGTTCAGCCTTTTTCTGCATGACAGACTATTTCATTTCCACATCAGTCCTCTCCTTTTTTTTGTTGGACTGGTCTGTCAGCCTGCCTTACTGTAAAACATTTGCAACAGTGTCACGGTGACATTGCGCTTTGCTCTGCTGCAACTTGTGCTCCTTTTGAAGAGCGTCGTCTGAGACAAACTGAAAAATAAGCTGTTAAATACATGAGAAGCGGAGGGGCTTTGAAAATGTAGTCACAGCTCACTGCTGTGAAAACGATTCGGTCGCTGTAAAAAGCAACGCTGGGAAATTTGCCTTGACTTTTTAACGTCGTTTCGACTGCGGCTTTGACCGTGCGTGTTTACTGCAGGAAACCAGTGAGAATGGATGGGGATTTTTCAAGTAAAGCTCCTTGTATTTTCGCTAATGCCATTGATGTTGACACGGGCCATGTTAGTATGTGACCCGGCCTTCCCTCCGCTGAGCCAGAGGACTCAGACAGTCATATCAGTATCACAGAGGCAGCAAGATAGTTGATTCACTGTCACTCCCTGCCAGCTCTGTCATCCATCAGCCTAACTAATGGACCAGGAAAGAATGGAGAGAAGCCGACGCTCACAGGGAGAAAGAGAGAGAGAGAGAGAGCTTGCACTACAGAGAGAGAGAGAGAGAGAGAGAGAGAGAGAGTGAGGGGTGGAGGTAAAAGGCAGCAACTGAGAGGAGGTGGGCAGTAATCTTCGGTGTCTAGCCGTAGGATTCAAGGCCAGCCCTGCCATAGTGCTCCGACTTGCGCACACAAACATCCAGATCCGTCTTGGTAAAAACACAGCTACTTCAAACAGCCTCTAATACTGGTGATTAAAGTTGGATTTCACCGCTTTACATTTGAAAGAGCTTGTAATAATCTTAGCAATTTCATCACATCAAGCCATCAGTCCTTTTTCTTTCAGGCTCACATGTCAACTGGATATTTGTTTTTGCTCTTTGTGTACGTTTTTCAGATGAAGCTGCTGTGCGTTAATTGTATGCACGTGCACGCTTGGTCAGATCAGCATTTTCTCCCAGTGGAGAAAAAAGACTGTATGCTAACTCACTCAGACAATCTACTGCCACACTGTCACAGCTGTCGCTTAACTCTGAAATACTGTAGGGTTATTGAGTTTTTCTTTCATCTCAATCATTTTTTGCCCGCTACTTCGGACTCATTTTGAGCATTTCATCAATAGATATACTGTGTCATAAGATATATAATTCAAAGTCAAATTATCTCCCAGTGCTCTGAAGATCACATTCAATTTAAAACTCAGATAGACAGCCATCTCAAGCCAAAGCACCCCGCGGTGTGCCTTTTGTGTAGAGAAAAGTTGTGTCTCTCAGGGATAACTTAGACAAATGGCAATGATTTTCCATACAATTAAATTCCACCACAGGAATAATTATAGTTCCCATTGACGTTTATAGCTCTAGATTTCATTTTGCACATGCATCAAAAAAAGTGTTGTTGTGAGGACATTAGCAAAAGTAGGCACCGCTGGTATTTTTCCTTAAGGATAATAATGCGTATTAATGTTTGCGATGCACCATTTAGTTCTGACAGCAGATGATTACCAAAGAGCTGTTCCAGTGAATGCCAAAATCTCACAGCAGTTGTACTAGTAAGATGGCAAGCAGACTAATAGATCTTTTTCACAGCAGCCACTTTGACATGAAATAATAGGTAAACACAGGTGTTACTAATCACATTAATTAAGGTAGAACAGAGCTTTAATGAATGTCATTAGTAACACCTCTGTTTATCTGCTATTTCATTTCAAAATGACTGCTGTGGTCTAAATTTTTGAAGTTATCAAAAATGCTAATCAGCTTGTTTATATTCTGTACAACATTGCCTGCTGTCATAAGTTAGACAGATATCAAAAACTCCCCATTTGTTGGGGGGAATAATACTGTAAAAACAGTTGAGATCTATTTGTTGTGTGTTGTAACTATATATAAAAGCTGTTGTATATTAGCATAAACTCAAGGTGTTAGTATACCAGTAAATATTGGCAAGGCCATGGCAGAGCACCCCCTATCATATATATATTTGCTTGAATAATGCTTATTAATAGTACTACATGTAACATTTTAACATCAACAATCATAACCATATCCATATCTATATTTGACACATTACATAAACAAAAGACATTCACTATGAAGATGTCAGCCTCTACCAGCTTTGACACTGTCTTGTATATTGTCAGCCACTGATTTGGCGAGAAATCTGGATTCCTTCATAACACAAAAAGGAAGAGGGCGCTGTTCTTCCAGTTGAAACTTTCTTGCAGTGGTAGAACAAGCAAAAGCCTTATGGAAAAGTCAGTTTCATTGTGTTTTATCTTTTTGCAGCCACTAAAGCCTAAGAGAAAGGCCTTTGACTGAAGAAACAACAATCTTCTTTACAACATAAAGTATTTTATGAGGAATTTTGGTCTAAATTTTAAGAAATAAGAGCACTAGCAACACCACTGATGTCAGCAAAAGGCCTTTTGATTGTCTCATTGGCTAATGGTAATTATACTCAGGTATCAGAATGCATTCAACAAGGATATTATGATGATGAAAAATTCTGCATGTAGCACCTTTAAACATAAACTATCTTGAATCGACCCCCAGCAAAGTTGCTGGGGGTCGATTTAGACTGTACTGACAAAAACATGTAAGAAGTTAATAATAACATGTAATTATAATTTGATGTTTGGGTCTACCTGGTTCTCGTGTCTTTGGACCAACTCAGTGATAGATTTAGTTCTTATTCCATGTTTTTGTCGATTGAGTCTGAAGGGTCCTAACTTAAATTGACCCTTTGGTCATTTTACAAGCTGCACCTTTAATATTTATTACAGGGTTGTGGAATTAGATGCGTACTTGTAAATCACTGAACCCAAGTCTGTCGGTTTGCCCCTCTGTCCATCTGCCTGTTCTTCTTTCTGCCTTACTTCCTCTGTCTTTTCTCTTTCTCTATGCAGAGTCTGATGAGTTAGATGCAGAGCTGGCCAGGCTGGCCTCTCTGGGCTTCACAGGCTGTCTGTCAGCAGTCCATTTTAACTCCATCAGCCCTCTGAAAGCTGCTCTGCTCCACCCTGACAGCCTGGTAATCATTACCGGCCCGTTGGCCCAGTCCAGCTGTGGTTCCTCCTCTCCAGCCAATCCCTATGCAGCGGAAACCACACACTCCTTATCAGGTAAAAGGACATGATATATCATTGGCTCACGTCCTAGAGGCCTGTTTCCTCACTGGAATGTGTCTGATGTGCATTCACTGTTATTCTGAGAGCTGTTAGAGCGGCTTTTTGAAGGGCTCATTAAGTACATTCACCATCTTCCTTGGTAAGCAGACAGAGTGATGACACTGCGACAGATGAGATTGGTCAGATATGTGCAGTAGAGTCCTTTGAAGATGTGCTGAGGCATGCAGTGAGCCCTGTCTGTACTAACTGATGATTTTCATCCGGACTCTACCTTTCTCCTCTCCATCTCTGCCCACTGCTTTACCTTCATCTTTCTTTTTCCCTTACTCTTTCACGCTTCATGCTTTCTAAGATGCTTTTTCATGCTTTGTCTAATTTCTTGTTTACCTCCTGTCTTTGTTCTCCATACTTCTGTTCCCCTCTCTACGTCTTTTCTCCCCTCCTGTCTCCATCCTCTGTATCTTTCATTCCTCCAAATGTTTATCGTTGTTTACCCTTTTGGCTTTCTTTCCTCTGTCCTTCTCTCTCTCTCTCTCTCTCCCTCTATCTCTCTTTCTCTGTCTCTCTCTCTCCCTGCAGATCAGACCGGTTCAGTGGATCCAGGTCAACCTTTAGTCAATGCCGTCAGGAATGACTCAGCTCTAATTGGAGGTACCATCACTGGAATCAATTTCACCCCAATTCTAAACACTTAATTAGTAGCTCAGAAATACAGGTGACTCATAACTCCATGTTGTGGATACTGCTGCTGAATATCATAGAAAGCAGCTAAGAGTGTACTCAAAACAAGTGAAGGAGTTGTGTCAGGTATGCTGAGTATCACTCCTAGTTTTTGAACGGATGCCAGTTTAGCTGGATCCAAGTGAGGAATGAGCAGTTTTGATCTTGGCGGTGGTGGAGAAAGCAAGAGGCGGTGAGAAGCAGTTGTAGGTCGGCTGTTAAATAATAAAACTTGGGTGCCAATGCCTAAACAGAATGCACAGTTAAATATTTTAACAAATTCTTAGCTGACAAAGGATATTTATACTGTTATTTTTATATGCATGGCCATTTGAAAAACCACTTTAATGCAACATTAAACTGAGTCAAGCAGTATTTTAGCTCCCCAACTTCGAGATAGTTTGCTCTATCGAGTGAATCCAGAAACATTAGTCAGTTAAACTTCATCTCTTTCTGTTTGAGTTTCTCTGCACCTAAAGTGAGGCTTTGGAAAGAATACGATATAACCTTTTAGATTAGCAAGACAATCAGGCCACTACTAAGAAATGGAAATCACAGACGCGGAGGAGAAGTGTAGTCAGCAGTCACACTCTGACTTCACAGTATTTGCACTATCATGAAACAAATTGTCACGAGCTACATTTAGAGGTGAGAAAATCAGTGTGGCAGAGACTGACAAGACCCTCCATTGTTCCAGAACAGTTCACACATTAAAATATCACCGCTGAACTTCAATATGAAGACAGCGTTCCTGGATGCGTTTATCTGCACAAGCTGCAGAGGACAAGAATAGACTGTTTTAAACTGTTTGGCATACTCTTGATTTGAACAGTTATCTTCCAATACACAGTATATACATTTTTGGAAGGGAAACAATAGTTTTGACCAAGGTCCATATTTACCAAATTCAGTGGTCCAGTCTATAGAGGACAGGTGGTGTAGTTTTATTAACCAAGGACTCAAGAACTTATTATTCTTTATAAAGCAGATGCCATGATTTATGCTGTCATTTCATACACACAGGTGTAGGTTTATGGCACATGCCTTTTGAAGGTACATGGTGACCTTTTTGTAGATACAGTGTATTATTTTACAGGCGTATGGTGAACATCTCTTTCATAGACATAGTGGGTGACTCATTTTATTGGACTATGGTGGGTAACTCATTTTGGAACAAAATTCTTCATTGATTCAGTTTATGTCCCCCCACGATCGAAGACTGGGGAAGGGACTATGGATTGGGCTCTGTCTGTTCATCCATCACATGGGATTTCTGAACCTCTGCTGCCTGTTTTGGATGAAACTTGGGGGAGTGATAGATTTTGACACTGGGGTCCAGCATTTTGAATAAAAACCTGATTAGCCCACCAGAGCACCACCACCAGGCCAACAGGGACCTGGTCTTCACACTCAAGATCTCAGACACTCCTGGGACAAATCTGATGAACCTTTGGGGAATGATGCATTTTTACATTGACATCCAGTATCCACAAAATGAAAGTGAAGTCACATCATGCATACAAAAATAAAAAATGAAAAATGATGTATATCTATCTATCTATCTATCTATCTATCTATCTATATACATACTTGCACCTATTATGGGAGATATCATGGGTCACTCTCAACTTGTTTATGTTTATTTCTGTGGTTTTCAGGCGTGATAGCAGTGGTGATCTTTGTCACTGTGTCTGCATTGGGGATCATGGCCAGATTCATCTACAGGAGGAAAGAGACGTATCGGAACCAGGAAGTAAAGCGAGTCCAGCCTGAGGACGGCCCAGAGTTTCCCTACAACAGCCAGCCAGACTCCCAGAGCGCCCCCTGTGAAAACCAAAAGGAGTATTTCATTTAATTGGACCCCTGACCTGCCAATCACCTGGTGATGTTGGAAACAGACTGGGATGACTTTGCCCTGGCTCAGTGCTTCACAAGACACACAGAGTCCCTCGGCTGCTGGTCCCAGCAGCTCAGCAAAATGTGAAGACAAAACCAGAACAATTGATACTTTCTGCCCTTTCTTTTTGGTTTTGTATATAGTGTATACTGGTACAAAAATGGGCAAATGTGTTGGACTTTAAGGTGTTGATGCTGTCGTTTACAAAGATGTAAATATTCAAAATTGTAAATGGTGATTTGTGTCCTTATATCAATCTCACATTAATTTATCTGCCATACTGAAATGTTACAAATGATTATTAAAGCAATCATCGAGTGTGGTTATGATGATTCAAACACAGCTTTGTTCCAGTGAACCTAGATGTATAGACTTTGGTTTGATTTATACGCATTTTTCTATGAACATGGTGACTCTTAAGTTGGAGATGCCTAAGTTATGTGCGTCAGAACATGAAACATATTTAAGTGACTGGTGAATTAACATGCCTGTTTCACATCTACATATAAAAGCTCAGCCAAAGCACAGCTACAGAATCTACTCAAGTCCATGCACTGTAACCAAATATAATTTCTGACATCAGTATACGACAAGTGAAAAGTCGCCTTCAAAGGACTTTCCCGCTATCCTCTTTAAGTTCTTCAGAAGACTTCCTTTTATTTTATTCACTGTGCTTTTTCTTTATATCATGAGCAAAATAAAAGTTTTACCGTGACACCAGGATTTTTCTTCCTTCTGCCTACCACCTGCAGTGAGCAGCCGTCACCACAACTCTCTTAATAGCTTTCAACAGGAAAGCTTTAAGCACAGACAGCAGCACAGACTATAAAACACCGTGACTGTCTGTCACCTCCCTCACTCTGCACCAAGGCATTTATTGTACCTGTGCTGAAACGCTAATCTATGTTTGTCTGACAGGTAGACTAAGAGATCAACAGAATGGGAAAGAGAGATAATCTAAGAGGCTGACAAAGAGAAATAAATGACATAATAAAAGCCAGCCATCCAAACATTAATACTGGATATTTATACTTCACAGTCTCTACTTTGGACCGTGGATGGGATTTTAATGGCAGGAGCTGTAAAAAAGTTGAAAATGCATTTTTCATGTCTTTATCTTGCCTTGTTACTTTTCCTCAGCACATTTGAGGCACATTTGTTTGTTTGTTGTTCCTCACCCAATTCTGTCTGCAAAGAGTCGTTTTCATGGTTTAGGTAATGATCTGCAACACATACTTATAAGTAAATCTGTTTTGCTGCTCTCTATCGCCAATTGATATAACACAATTGTGATTCATCCAGTTCATGAAAGCTTTTACATTTGCTGTTCTAACAATCAGTGTGTGGTAGATCTTTCCTGGGAAAAATCCTCTGCTGCACAGGAAGTGATGCACGTCTTGTTTCCGGTTTGTTTGGAATACACAGAAGAAGAACTGGGTAGTTAGCATGAGCAGTGATAGTCACCTACAGAAACTCAAACTTCAAACTGAAACAGAAAATCCAGGGGAAAAGACGACATAGTCCAGCCCACACTGTTGGATTGACAGGAGAAAGGAGGGAAGTGCAGTGCAGAAACACCACAGTGATGTGGTGTTTCAAAAATGTTATAAAAAAAAAAAAGGATCTGGTACTTCACCACTTTAGCAGAGAGAGCCATCATAAAGGTCAGATCATATTTATCTCTAGCACCTACCCTGTAGTAAAAATTCAGCAGTTGTTTACTCCTCCAGTGTCAGTGTTGCAAAAGCAAACCTTTCTCAAGTAATGTTTGCCAGGTGCAACCTTGCCCCTTCCAGGGTTTTTTTTTTTTTTTTTTTTAACACTTTCTCCTGTGGATGGAGAACAGGTTCAGCAGTAACTCACTGCAGCATGAACTGCTTTCAGTGTCAATTTTATGGCTGCAACCAGTGGACACATACCGCATCAGCTACTGTGTGATGAGCTTCACCTGCAAACCTGTTACTGTGACTATATTTACATGCACTCAACAATCAGTTGACTTTGGTTATGGGATTCAAACATGCACAGCAGAAACTGGGCTTTTTATAGTTGCATTTTAGCCAATCAATGCACATATTACAATTCTTGCGTGTTATGTGCCTGATACCCCCTGTAGACTATAAGCTGTCAACCATTGCAGCAAACTGCTTCCTATAATTATTATGCTCACATGTAACTGCTCTATAGTTTATTCAGTGCTGAATCTTATGATACACTGCATATTATATGTTGTATAGCTTAACAACTTAAAATATGTTGGGCAAGAGTCACAAATTGAAAACCACAATTGACAGACTTAAGGGTATAGTGCTTTACAAGCTATCCTTCCATAATGTGACCAATATCTCAGTCTTATTTACCTGGATCAAAGTAATAAATAGATCAAGGTGTTTACATGTCCTAATCATAGAATCAGCATAACCACGTTAATACTTTACTATCAGTCTGCATGTAATCGTAGCCTTGTGATCTGTCAAATGATCGTCAACATCCGGGACAAAGACATTACAACAGTTTCATATTTGGCCTGGCTCATAAGCTGTTGTTTTCTTAATATCGTTAAATTGTTTCAAGGAATCGTGTTTCATTTCTGTCTGGCAGCAGTCTGCTTTCTTTGCTGAGAAGCGCCCGTTCACAGTTCAACTGAACTGTCACAAGTGTAAATATGATTATGTAATGATGCTGTACTGGTGAATAATTGTAATATCAGTGATTTTGAGTGACTTTATTAAAAACATCTGCAAATTTTGCTTTGTCAACATTGTTTGGTTAACTGCAAAATCCTGCTCCATCATAATAAAACTATGCTTTTTTTCAAATACTGAGACGTGTAAAAGTGACACATTTAGTTTATTAATGAATATATGAAAGGATGAATGTGGACAGGACACATATCACACATCCGATAATGAACAAAATTAATATATATTTGATAGGGACTCTGGAGGGCATACGGTATGTTTATGGTAGGTACAGGTTTGACCACTGTAACACAGAACCTACCTATTTCAAAAATTTTGTAAATATTGAGTGAATAGGTGTATTTTAATGCTACAACTATGGACTGAAAATGTACTTAACTGGGTGCCAGGTCTTTCCTTGTATGTTGTTATACCTGCAGAGAATAAAAAAATTGAATTTGAAATTTTACATAATTATAGTCATCATTGTCATTTATACAAAGCACTGAACAGCTAAAAAAAATAAAAATAAAAATTTCATATTTAATTTTATTTTTATTTCTTCAAATTATGTCTTGTCTATTTTCAGTGTTTTAAATGATTTTGTTCACCACTATCAAAGGGATCTTTGTGTGTGTGTGTGTGTGTGTGTGTGTGTGTGTGTGTGTGTGTGTTGTGTGTGTTGTGTGTGTGTCTGTGTGCACACACTTGTGTGTGTGTGAATAATGTAGTGATTGAAACAAGAAGCATCTGTTGTCAAACAGCCCCTTCATCCTCACACATGCTGAAATTAACTGATTGGAAACAGGTTGAAGACAGATTGGTGAGATGTGACTCGCTCCTGCCAGCACGCGTGCGCACACACACACACACACACACACACACAAGCTACCATATGGACACATGGAGTAAGTGCTAATTGCTTGTTAATCTTATGCATGTTATGTATCAGTAGTTATGCATGGCAACTATTCCTCTAAAACTATAATTCTATCACACGTGGTGTCTTCTAATGAAGTTCTACTGCCTTTACCACTCATCTGACTGCCTCAGTGCAATGACTTCTGCATGTAGATACTCAGCCAATCAGGAGGAGCTTACACACTCTACAGTATACTGCTAGGTTTACCTCTATTCTGCCTCCAGTGTAGCAGCAGGTGACTCGGTGGAAAGATCCGCCTGTGACCACAGAGCGGCTGGGTTTAGCATGCAGAACTATCATCCTATGTCACACAGGCTTGCTCCCCACTGGCATAGGGGGTGAACCCCGATGACTACGCTCCCTGCTGCAACACGATATGTGGATAACTTGCTACACACCGACCTGATTGAATATCATTGTGTACACATGAGTCAGTCGGGTTCAGCACCCTTATTACCACTGCCAGTGGAAAAGAAACTAACACCATGCTGTATCACATCAGCTCCCAACACTCAGGTCTAACCCCCATTTCACATCGGCTGCGGAAAATGCTGCATCGCCGGCCTGCAGCTGGGTCGTTGTTCAGCACTTTCGATACAATCAGTGCTGCAGTTCATGCCAGGTGCTGGACAGGGGTATTCCACCGCGTTGCATTTTTTACACAGACTTTTTTATGTGAGCTCTGTGAAAAGCTAGCCACTCTCCATAGAAAAAGCCCATGTTTTTTTTAACATGTATGCCTTGTTTTCTGCTAATGCGTGCCTTCACCATTCACCATTTGAAAAACATGGATCATATAATTGAATTATTTTGTACTTGTTACCTGAATATTGGAAACATCAGTTCAAAGCCATTACGACCCAACTAAGCCTTTCATAAAAGAAAATTGGCTAGATCGATCAGAAAAAGACATCACTGAGAGCATTTGTGTGAAAAACTGTCTGACTCTCACTTTCAACCCATTGGACCCTCAGTGATGAGACAAAGTCCTCCATCCAGGTTCTCTGTTACAGACCTTGAGAAAGACCAAGAGCTGTGCAACAGATAGAGTCTGTTGAACAGAATGGTAGTCGACTGTGATGTTGCTACACAGATCTGCTCCATTCCCCTGAATAAGCCTTCTGACGCTGCTACCCACCATGTAAAATGTGTTGTGAGCAGCTTTGAACTGAAAGATGTCCTCTGATAAATTAGCTTGTGAAATGTCTTCACAAAGCCAATGAGCAAGCCAGTGTTTTGACGGGGGCTTGGCCAGCCACTGTGTCCCCACAGCTCACAAAACAGCTGCTGTGCGTGTCTCAGTGTAGCTGTGCGCTCCACACAGCATGCCAATGCTCACACCTGCTGAGCGTACAGAACATCGGTCCACCCCTCTGCTGTGCCCGCCCGTTCCTTCAAGACATCTGCATAACACCTGAGTGAAATAAACAAAGGAGGCTGGTTGGGGAGAGAGCGAGTCTGATTTCCACGCCACCAGCCAGCTGTCACTGGCTAACGGTTAGAGAGTTGGAGAGGGTGAACAAGAAACAAAGCTCACTGGCGGTGAGACTCGCCGGCGGCTGTTGCTCTCAGCCAGGCAGCCGTTTGAGGACGGCAGCGAGTTTCTCCTTGCGGTTCTCGAACGGGCTGGTGCTTTGCCATCTTGTGCTGATCCCAAAAGGCAGCAGGACTGAGTCTAATGCGGGAGAGCGCTACACGCGCCACTGCAGGCTGTTTGATTGGTGGAGTGCGGGCTCGGAGAGGGGCGACTAACCCGCTGTTTGTGTCTCTCTCTCGTACGAGTGTGCTGAAGCTATGCTGTGAAGGGGGGACGTCTGTGGGAGTTGACCACACTCAACACTAGAGCACAGCTGGTGCAGTTCCCACCCCTCATGTCTGTTTCTGTTGCAATAGTTCATATGGACAAGGAATATAGATGTTTTTTGCAAGCCACACTTGAATTTTAAGTTGGGACAGTCTGATTTGGTTCATTTTCATCAGCCATGTTGGGAGTGTAGTGCTTGATTTTTTTTGTTCATTGATTGATGACAGATTGATTACTTTAGGTAGTTCTGTGCAGCTCAGCAGGTTTATTGGTAAGACCAGGAAGATGGGGAGAGAGGCAGTAAACTCACCATAGAGAAGCCATAGGGTGAGAAGGCTCATGTGGAGTACGCACATGCATGATTCAGTGTGTTGAAGCAACTAGATGAGGGGTGAAGCCCTGTAAGAAGGTCAATTCTGTATGAAATAAAACAGTTGCAGGTTTTTACACTGGGTCCAGCAGCTCAAATGGCTCAGACACCTCAGTGAGTGAAGAGGAGAGTCTGCTGAGGCCTTTTTCTCTGGTGGTTAAAGAGTGATATATTTCCTCCTGGGTCTAACTGTGTGAAATGAGCTGGTATGAGCTGTTCAAACCTCCTTCTAACTGGCATGATAACTATTTAACTTCTGTTTCTCTCTCTCTCTCTCTCTCTCTCTCTCTCTCTGAGTTGATTAGTTGGTGGAGCCTCAGACCAAGGCGATGAGCAGCTTTTTAGCTGGATCAGCCTGAGCAGGATGCTGGTGGAGCCACGCATCATTATGACTGATGAGGCTTGGCTCACTATTAACACAGCACGCCATCAGCACCAGTCAGCCATAACACAGGACTTCCAGCAGTCTAAAGCCCTCTGTGCTTGTCCATATTATGTTTAAAGCAGTGATAAGTGGCATCTTACATCACTTCTTTTGTATATTTTACACAATTTCTTTTTACCTTTCTTTTTGAATGGCTTATCATTATGGCTGTATTGTTATGCTTTTCAAATTGTCATAATGATGGATTTATTGTTTATCTAAATGGCTTTCAGCACTTTGTAATAAAGTTTATTATGAAGTCTATATAGCCGTCTCTTTGAACACTTTGTTACTGTGCAGACAGTTTGCAAACTTTTATATTTTAAAAGCAGGATGGCTACATGAGATTAAAAATGCTTATTTACACTGTTGATGCAGTTAATAGTTTAGACCGTTATGCTGCCTGTTATGCTGTGTATAGGCATGTGTAGGCTACTAATATGCAGTAGATGATCGTATCCAGACAGCACAGCTGTAGTCCTACATGTTATTACTGTTGACCTGCCCATATGCTGGGTTCACTGCTATTCATGAAGAAAACTTTCAAGATTTGTGTACACATTCAAATCTTGGTGCAGGAAAAAAAGAAAACATTAATGTGGCAGAAAAGCAGTGGAAAAATAGTGTTTAGAGACAGCTGAGCTCTTTTGTTTCTCTGCTAAATGAAGCTGAAACACAGCAAGGCTTTTCCTCTCTACAGCAAATTAAATTAACATAAATTTACATCACAGATTGTTGTTCCTCCTAAACTTTTCATGGGAGGGTTCTTTTTATGCACTACATGACATTACTGATGGGTATTAATATGCGTCTGTCTGCAGAGTGGAGATAAAGTAGGCTGACTAAATGACTAAAGCTGAAACATTCGGGAGATGGAAATGTCAAACTAATTTTTTTTGAAGACCGAGTTCTCTCGCAGTTTCAGAAGTTGAAGGTTACATCAAGAGGTTACAGACTGATTCAATAGCACCCCTTTCACTGGATGTATGGGCGTCAGTTGAGTATGGCAAGACTAGATGACTGAAGATTTGATCTTGCAGTTTTTATCGCTATAATAGAGAGCAAAGGTCATGCAAGATTGCCAGGAATCTATTCAGAGGCCACATTAAAATGAAAGAAGTGAAAACTACCTTACTGCCAAGCTTGTCTCTTCTGAGCTTTCCACTTGAGAAACAGTAAAGTTTATCTTATGCTACCTTATATTAGCCTGAGTGAGCAAAGTAAAAAAGAAGAAAAAATTAAAACGAGCAATAACAGCTTAATACTACTGCAGCCTAATGTCAGCCAAAGTTACTGCTAAACATACATTTAGCAAGTCTTCTGTGGTAATTTTACATCCTCGGGAACAAATAAAGCCCAGAATGAAGTCCAAAATGACTAAAAAAAA
>OMKZ01021096.1:1975-19873 GCA_900302535.1 Neoniphon sammara | reverse complement strand
AAATGACTAAAAAAAATAAATATAAAATAAAAAATAACAATTTTCACTATTTTTTCAGGAAACCAGGGAACTTAGAATTAATCTTCCACAATCAGTTTTAATTGTAGTGAATTGTGGTATGTTTGAAATGGAAAAAGGAATCCGCCAACACTACTGCATTAGGAAATAGCAGCAGCAGGGGCAGGAACTTAAAGCCTACTACCACAACTATGTCAAACACAGTTTAGCGAGAACCTCATGAAAATCCTGCAGTCTCTAGCCAAAAAAATCACACCACATAAACCAAACAGTAATATATTATCAGTCATGACTGCTTGCTCCACTTTGTCCCCACAGATTGAATGTATTCATATTAACAGTTTGAAAAGGTTTTATTGGTAAACTATATTAGATGCAGGGACTGTTCCAGACTTTAAGGTTAAGTGAATTGATTGTTGACTCTAGCTACACAACTTGACCACTTCTGCAACATCAGGATCAACACATCCTACTCAGTCCAGGATGAAATTTAACCTGTCAATCAAACTGCCAATCTCATAACACATAATGTCTTTTAAGGATATTTTTTTGAAACTGTGAGTAGAGTCCAGCTTGTCATCTTTTTTCATATCATCCCACTGCTCCCTCTTCCATCTTTTCTCACACTCTTTACTATATGCTATTTAAAGCTGCACACACAGCTTTGCATGTTAGTGGCACATAGTGGTAAGACATCTGTCTGAAAAACCTGAACTTCAGTATCCAGGAATCATAAGTCAGTAAACTGCACACATGATGCTCACATTTACCAGTGTAGTCAATATGTGATCCTGTCCACCGAAGGATAGCAAAAGGATGAGAGAGGCAGATGTTGGTGACTCCAGTTTTCTTTGTATGAAGTGCGGACTCACTGCCATTTAGAAGACAGGAGTATGTATTTCACTTTTCCGTTTCGCTTCATCGCTCAGAATGACCAAAAATTTCATTTGGGCAAATAGAGTGAATCCAAAAGGTCTCAATTAAGGTGATGGGGTGCTCTTTTCTGTTGATTTAGGTTGATAAGTGCAGATTAAATCAAGCAGAAAAGCCTCATTAAAGTCATACAGTTTTTTTTTCACTCTGAAAGCAGGCAAACTTTGTAAAAAGATCTTTGATTCTAATCTAAAGGAAGCTTAAAGAGCTTTCCATTTGGAAGAGGCAGACTGAAAATGGAAATGTTGCACAGTGCAAAATGACATCTAATTATCCTATAATGGAACCATGGGGAACACAGGTCTGATAGAGCGACCATTATAGGAGAAATAAGTTTAAGATTCATTAGTACTTAGGGTACATTATTATCCATATGTCCCACAGGTGCTTAAAACCCTATTCAATAGCCCATTTGAACTTGTGGTATAATTAGGCTGAAATGATGTGTACATGGTGTGTGTTTCCGGATCTGTTAATCCATGTAATGTAGTCTGACCTTTTTCATTTTTGCCTCTCTGGGGAATGCTAACTACTTTTCATTATCTTAATGTCTCATGATATGGATGTATGGAGGAATGGTATGAGACTGCAGGAGACACTGATTGGAATCAGTCATTTTGTTAGAACCCTCTTCAAAATTGAGAAGTCAGAGGTTTCCTAAACATTCTTGCTCATATAACCTGCAATCGACTAGATGCAGAGGCAGAATTCAGATGCAGCAAGCAATCTGCTGTAGCTTTAGGTTGTCCATCATCCTATATGTAAGTGTATATGTACGTGTGGTGCTGGGAGACACCACTGAATCTCAGTGAGGCTTGCAGCCTGGTGAAATGGAGCCTTCACATACTACCGGTCTGCCTCGCTCCCTCTCCTCTTCTTACTTCCCTCTCCTCTGTGCTTGGTATGCACGGGAGCAACGCTCCCACTGGACTCCATCAGATGATGCAGATAGCTGTGATTGGATGGTCAGGTATACTATTTACCCAGTAGGAGTAATCCAAGCCTCTAATCAGCAGCTCCCTGGTGAGAGAATAGCAAAGCCAGAAACCCCAGAGGACAATTCTTGCAGATTGGCCCATACTTACTCTGCCTTTAGAGATAAGTGCAGCTAAATTCATAGAAGTTGTCATTTCAAGTTTTTGTTTTCTACCATTCAGTGCCTCGGAAGAAAAAAACTGTAAATTGAAATGAAATTGAAATGCTGGAAAAGTTGAGTGTTCTTTGGCAACACTAGTGCTGTAAGAATATGGATAATATTGTGGTCATAAACATCACAAATTTCCTTTATAAGATGGGCAATATATCATTCTTTTATGTTGCTATCTACTCTGAGGCAACTCCTTAAGTAGCATTGAAATTAAAAAAATAATGGGTTGAATGTTAATAACAGAGGGCTTCAGAGCCTAGTGCTGCAAGACTCTCGGGGGCTGTATTATCTGATAATCCAGCTACAAATTAAACCCTGTCTACTCTGCATGGAGAGAGGTTTTTGGATTAGTTCTTTGAAGTCTGAAAAACGGACCTCGGTGTATTTAGCGCATGTCATTGCTCGCTATTGTTCCTCTGATTCAGTCGTCTTAGCGTTCAAAGCTATTTTCCATTTGATCACTCTTACAGGACATCGCGAGGCGAAATAGAACTCCTGAGGCTCTGACTTCACCGTGCGCATCTCTATGCCTATCAGTACCGCTCAGATCTCCCATTAAAACCTGTTATTTTTAGAATAATCATGATCATGTCAGTATTGGCCTACTACTCAGCTTACATGAATCAGCTTTTACCAAAATACCATTAAGATCTCTAATATACATGTGGGCATAAGCATTCCATGTCCCACTGGAATGATAATTGAATTTAATATGCTGCTCAGTCAACGTTGGTGTCAAGTGTTATGAATAAACGGGCACTCACCTGAATGAAGTGAGTTGATTAATGCATCTCCAGATAGATAAAACAGCAGCAATCAGTGCGGAGAGAGGAGGAGGGCAGAGTGTGGGCCGATTCTGTGCCGCTGTTTCCTGCTGTATACTGTAGGTGGGCTGGATAATTACCCGCGGCCTGCTCTCTGATTAGTGATCTGATGAGACTACAGCACTACAAGCCGAAATGACTTCACAGCCCACCTGATTACAAACGACATCACAGACCTCTGTTGTCAGTTTGTATCCATCATAATCATTCCGGAAAATGTATCTGGAATAGCAATGTGGCATTTATTGATGCAAAAGACTGGGAGATGTATGTCGGAGTCAAGCCCGCGTACCCCTCCTCCTGTTTCAGCCGGCTGTTGCCATGGTGACAGTTTGCAGCACGGTCGTCTGGGGTCACTGCCATGGGGTCAGAGGTCGGGCTGCTCAGGAGAGTTTATTTTAGCTTATGGCAAGAGTTGTGTACGCACAGTCAGTGATTTTTTTTTGGCACCAAGCACATCAAGTCGATATGACCGCTAAAACCATCCCCCTCCTTTCCATTCTTTCTGCGATTGTCTGCACACGGTCAGCGTAACTGGGGATATCATTCTCCTCCCTTTGCTGCCATTCATTTCTGCACAATAATAATAATAAAAATAAAAAAACACAGGCTTTACAGTTGCCTGAGCTGGATAATCCGTTATCATTCTTTCACTCTGCCCAAGTTGAGTATTTTCATATCAGTGCTGCATCACATTACGCTTTGCTTACTGTCAATCACCTGACACTCACACTAAGAAATGGAAATCTCCGCCAGGAAATAATCCCTCAAAAACATAGCGCCATACAACTTTTATTGTCAGATCCATGTCTTTTTATCCAGGGTGTTTTCGTTTAGCTGAGACAGCAGTTTTAAACTGATGTTGAAGTGAAAAATGAGTACAATAAAAATCTAAGTACATGCAGCATCCAAATGTGCTGTAAGGCTACAGAATATAACAGCAATATTCTCTTTAAAAGGTGCACTATACAAAATTGCACGGGGTCCATTAAAGTGAGGACACTTTAGACTGAACTAGCAAAAAACATGGATTAAGCACATAATTTATCAGCAGGAGTGTTCCACAAATTTCTGTGCCCCGTGCAAAAGCCAATTTTTGGGGACCCCACCTGCATTTTTTTTCTTTTCTTGTCTACTTTCAAAAAAGTCATGTGGCTATAATAGTTGAAACTGGAGTTTCACAAAATTATGCAGCTAATATATACAGCAGTTTATTAATCTAATGAATTGTCCCCATCAATAACTGCTTACTGCTGCTTTATGCAAAAATAGTTCTATATGATTTAGGCAAAATTATTATATTCCTTCAATACATTTGAGCAACTATCACTAAATCATGTATTCTGTGAAAAAAAAAACTGGTTTCTGTGAATCCCCTAGGTTATGTATTTAACCTTTCAAGAACCTCACCAAAATAAGTATTTCAGTTTTGAAGTCTTAGGAGGGCCCCTCCACCTTTGGGCCCTTGGTAGTCAGTTCCCCTTTCCCCCCACTGGGACGCCCCTGTTTATCAGTGAGATGGTCCAACGATGAAAACGATGTAGACTAACCCATCTTATTCCACAGTATCTGAATAGTTCTCACTTCCATTGAACTTTTGCATAGTTTACCTTTAATTGTTCATTTTACATCATTTTTCATCCAAATCATCATACCTGCTTAAAAACCTAAAGGCACTGCTGCTTGACTTGCTAGGCAACTGCTTATCACAGGCAGGAAAAACAAACTTGCCAGGTGAATCCATGTACCACTTTGCTCCAAACACTCAATGGCACAAACAGTCCAAGGTCTGTGTACATTTTACCAATTTGGACTGTGGCAGCAAACATGAGAAAATAAATGCCAAGTTTGCTGACACCTCAAACTTGATGAAGCACCTAATAGTTCCCAATGTTAACTTGAAGCAGCAGAGCAGTGCCGTGTTTGACTGCAAGAAAAACAACGGCGACAAAAATGGCTTTATTTACACGGTGTTAAACCGTATAAAAAAAAAAAAACAACTAGCCTGATGTTCTTTAAAGAGTTCTTGTTTCTGTTTACCTGTAAATGTCAGGGGAGAAGGAGAGAGGGATTCATCCAGCAGCAGGGGAACAGTGACCCTCGGTTCATGAGGTAGTTATTTATTTTAGTGTAAGATGTCTGCAAACATTCTCAAGAAAAAAAAATGTAGCCTGGGACTGAGTTTATGATGTTTTCACACCACACTGCACCGGCTGATATGTCACGTAATGTAGAGTTTGCTCCGATTCAGAGGACCAACTAACAAATAATGTGAAAAATAGCAGACAGAACTGCATTTTAAAGGTGCTGTGTTAGTCTGTTGTTCATCTGTTATTCAACCAATAGATTTAACATTTTTTACACATGCAATATTTTGGCAAAGTGCCAGTAAAGGCGCTGCCAGAAATATTTTATTAATGTGGAGATGCTGTAAGGAGAATTCCTGTTTTTCTACATGCTGGTCAAGCCAAGCCAGGTCAAGTCAAATCTGTTTAAAATGCAGTGAGCCTCATCAAAGTTCTGCACAAAGTCAAATATATAAAAGCCCACTGAAACATCAACATACCCCTGCTAGGAACACAGAAAATCAGACACATTAGAACAGCATAAAAAAGAGAGATTAAAAAGTTTTTGAGCTAGGGCTTGAAAGAATCGACAGAGCAGGCAAATCTGATGGAGAGAGGAAAGCTGTTCCACAGACTATGACGAGGCTATGGGTTTAGGACGTTTGATATATTAGAAGGGGCCAGCCTATTCTGTGATTTAAAATAAAGTAACAAAACCTTAAAATGAACTGATAAGAGGCCGGAAAGAGGAAAGTGTAAAGAGGCCAGAACAGGCTTGAAATGCCCCCTTTCATAAAACCCATCAAGGAAGCCGCATCTCCTGAAATAATGCGAAATAAGTCTTAAAATGGAAATATGCGCTCCGTGCACAATAAGTGAGACAAATACATTTTCGCACCAACAGAGGTTTATGTGACAGAGGTCCAAAGAAAAGCAGGAAGGAGTCTGACACTGAAATATAAACATTTGTCGTGAACTGTGACATACAGTACCAGGTTCAAGTCCCCTAATCCTTAATAAGCAGTTGTTTCAGCTGCATAATGTTAACTATCAGTTCACCTGTTCACCTGACAAACAGGTGGAAATGGCATGTTCAGTTAGTGTTATTGTCACATAATCCAATTTGTGGTGGAGGAACATAATCGTCATAGAATTTTTTGTCCACAATATGTAGTCTGTATTTCAGACTTTGTGCTCTTTTCACCAAATTTTGTAATCTGGACCAGTTGCAGGGTGTAAAAGGACGACTGGCTAACACCTGTATAGGAACTGCAGTCATCTAAAGGAGGATGAGATGAAGATGTGTATAACTTTCTCTCGATGTTTGAACAGGAGGAAGGACTTTTTTTTCTTTCTCAGAAATCATTCCACGTTAAAAGAAGTGGGATTTTACAATACTTTATCGACTTGTTTGTCAAACTTAAGGACAGAGTCTCTTCTCAGTAGACTTACTCTGCTCTTATACTCGAATGACTGATGACTGTCACTTGTCTCTCCTTGAGTGTCAGGAGGAAAAATATCAAACAGCAGTGAAATGAAAGGGGGGCAACGACAAAGAAAGAGCGGAAAAAAGAGAGAGGCTTGAGAAGTGGGCTTGTGACTGGAAGGTCATTAATTCTCAGATCCCAAGAGCGGCTGGAAGGGAAAAGTCTGGGAGGGGAAAGTGAATGAGTTGCATTCTACCTTACATCAACAGCTACCGTCAAGGTGCCCGTAACTATTCACCTGGAAAACAGTTTATCTTCGGTGGTGACATCATGCTTAACCAGTAGGCGTGAACAAAAATTTCAACTAATTAAACCATGGCTGTTAAACATTTTCTCTATTGTACTCAGAATAAAATAAAGATTGCTTTAATAATATGTATGTTTTATATGGACATGTATGTTGCGCTACACATCGAACTGTCCCTCTGAAACCCAGGAGCTCATGGTTGGGCTTTTATTTTGACAACATTTAACCCTCTGAACAAACTCCCCTTTTTTTCCTTTTACAAGTATATAAAAAATAACTATTTTGGCCAATGAAAATGCAATGCAAATGAATGCACATGAAAAACTGCTATTAGTAACGAATAATAAAAATATTAAAATCGATATGAAAAAATAAAATTAAACAAGACCTTACAAAAGTAAGTAAAAGTCGAAGTAAAGGAAAAGGAACACATAATCAAAGAGAAAAACATTAAAAAACATTCAAAACAGAAAATTTTAAAAAATGTATTAAAAAAGGGCTTCAAGGGCCTCTGGTTTTACAAATGTCATCTTCATAGGCCAAGGTTGAAATTTTTAAATATTTTTGAAAGAAATTAAAGGGAATTTCTTGCAGTAAACCTGCAGAAAGAGGCTCTCATCATAATGCTGTTTCATTCTGACTTTAACCCTCTAATACCTCCAGTGGAGCTGCTCAGTGGCTAAATTAAAAAAAGAGAGAGAGAAAGAAGTGAGGAGAAGCATGTTTAACTAGAGCCGAACTGGGGCTGCTGATGAGGTTACAGTCATCTGAGCAGGAACAGTCCTGCTGCCTTTATCTCTTCATGGGAGATAACGCCGGGCTAATTTGTGACGGAGCACAGTTCTGAGGAGCATCTGGAAGACTCTCCGGAGACGAGGGAGGAACTCAAGTTTATCCATTTCTCCCCGTCTTCACAGCATCTTCAGAGTCTTCTGTCTGCCTGCCTCCACAAGAGGATTTAAAAAAAATTCCTCCTGATACATATCAATTATCACGACCGAACCACCTTGGGGCCTCACCATTGAATAATAAATTAATTTCTTGCAAACATTTTTCAACATCACCTCCCTCTCTTATCACGATGGCAGATACCTGTGAGGAGGAAGGTGTAGGGCCGAGGTTAGGAGCATAGTTGGGGTTTGACACCACAACATCCAGGCAACACAGACTATTAATTAGGAACGGTGCTACCGTCCCTGTCCCCGTCCAGCCGGCGTTCAGCTCTTCAGCGATCTGATAAGAGTAAAGACATAGATCATTTGGCTTCGCTGCACCACTGATTACATCTTCACCAGCATTATGCAGAAGCAGCTCCATAAATAATAGCAATCTGGTGGACACAAAGTCTCTAAACACCTCATGTTTTATTGATATTCTGCATCCAAACAGTTGGAGTTCATCCCTCAGACCGCTCACGGCTTAGTTCATTTCTCAGGTCGTGTCAGCTGGTCCTCATCCCGGCCGCTTCAACCTCCAGCTGCCTTGACGGATGATGGCATGTGGACGTGGTGTATTAACTTATGGTCATTTGAAAGCCACCCACTTGCTGTTAAGAGGCTTAAAAAACAATTTGTTGGGCAGGAATTATGTTTACATTTTGCATTTCAGCTATTCTGCAGAAAACTTATAAATGTGGCAAGTAACCGCAGGTTCAGGTGACACAGAGACAGCAAGCAGCCTGAGCAAACAACAAGCCTTGTCTTCCTCAACTGTCTTTATGTTTGTCAGTACATTCTTGGAAATGTGGCTTTGCTTCCTTTGTGTTTTATGCAAATTTTCTGTTCTACTGTACCTTAAATGAGAAAAATAATGCTGCTTTGTTTCATTTATGTCCCGTTGTCTGTCTTCTATCTGTCTAAGGCATAAGAAGAGAGTTACAGTATAGTGAACTACTTCAATTTTAGTCTAGTCTTTTTGAGAAAATCTTCTAAGAATTTGTATCACTTCTCTAATTTTCCATAAAATTATATGATATACCTGTGTACTACTTTTTAAAAAGCCAGTGACCAGTGACCACTCCTCAAGAAATCTTCTACTTAAGACTGCATAAGGTCATTCAAACATATGTTAAGGACTTTAATCAAATGTGAAAACCTGGTAAACTTTTGCAGAATTGTACGATAACAAAATATATTTTTCAGCGCCAAAGAGTGCCCATTTTTATGTATTCAGATTCGCTCCTCAAAGAAATACTGCTTTGAGACAGAAAATATATAACCTGTAGCTTACAAATACATGTAGTCGTCTTCTCGGCCTCCTGTATGAAAAAGAGGCTGTTAAATTAGACTTTACTACAAGGCAGCTTTGTGAGGTAGGTTTGCCTTTTCTGTGTGAGCATACTTTAGTATTAGAATTTAAATGGCATTGTGGTGACACAGTGTAATTGATACAGACATTATAAGTTATGAAAGCACTGAATGAGAGCTGACAGGTGACAAGCCAGATACAGGAGCAATATCTCCTCCTGCAGAGCTTCAACTCCTCTGTTGGAAGCTCATTTCTCTTCCTGGTAACTCAGCTCCTCGTCAGGAACATTGGCTCCCTCCTCACACTTAGCTCATTTAGAAAGCACTCTTGTCCTTTACAACCTCTGATGATTTTCTGGGAACAACAGGTATCCTCTCAGCCGCACTGCTGCCGTCTCTTCTAAAATCTCTCATTTAGCCCGTGGCATGAATCCCACCAGATAAACCTGCACCTTGGCAAAGACAATAACCTCCTATTTGTTGCTATCTTGTCCACAGTGATGCTCAGACACATTCTGGTCAGATGAGACCTTTTTCTCATTCCCTCTCTAATCACTCTCTATGTCTCTCTCTCTTATTGTCTGCATTTTTCTCTCCCTGCTTCCCATCTTTTTCAATTTTCTATTTTCCTTGCCTGCCAACCTGATGATTTCATTACTTTAAAGTGGTGCTCACCAAGCAGATGTGAAATGGCAATCACCCCTTCAGCGATGTTGGCTATTTCCTTACTCTATTTGAACCTGTTGACAGCTAGAGTGCCTGGGATTGCTGCTCTAACCTTGGATTACTTAACAAACAGTGCGGCGCTGCAGCAGTGGGTGGGTGTTTTACTACTGTAGCACGTGGTGACTACATTAGCCTGACACCTGTCCTGTGACATCCTGCTAACATATCCTGAAAACAGCCCATGAATGCTGTTGTGTAAATATGCCTGAGCATGTAGTCCTGTTTAATACACCCATTCATCTGTTGTGATTGATCAATCATTCCTTTCCTTAAAAAATCCCCAGCCAGGGGTTTTCTTTTTTTCAAAGATTATTTTTTTTGGCATGTCTGCTTTATTTGACAGCAACAATAGAGACAGACAGGAAAGACAGGGGATGACGTGCAACAAAGGGCGCGGGTCGGAATCAAACCCACGCCACCGTGGTTACGTGTTACACGCTCTGCACAGTGAGCCACCGGCGCGCTCCCCAGCCAATGAGTTTTCGTTCAACACTTTACACTGCTTAGGGTATAACCATAGGTGGCATTATATGGCAGTGGTGGTAAAAGTAGACAGTCCTCTTGCATTCAAAATTTTAACCAACCTCTTCAGCACTGCCAATCCCATCGGTGTGTTCATCGAAGTATAGTTGAAATCCCAAAGTTTCAAAAGATCCCAAATATGTCCTAGTGAATTACAGAGAAATGTGTATAAAATGATACACAAGACATCTAGATTTTTTTCTATTTGATGTAATGCCACAGCCATAAAACAATGGCATCTTGGGTTTTAATATGTATGTACGGCCCCCTATTTTCAAGCTTTTGATAGCTTATCAGGGTGTCCCAGATTCACGTTTCATGTATATGTTTTATATGATTATGTTGTGTGTTTTTAAACCAGCTGTGAATGAAATAAATGATGAGGATGAGGATGATTTCAATCAATATGAGTGTGATGTAGCTTCAATGAAATGTTGTAACCAGCAGATACAGAATATGTATATGAAACATGGGAAAATGTTTGTTTGTTTTTTTTCCTTCTAATTTTGGAGCTACTTAAGGGGAAATTTAAAGGAAAATCTCAGTTTGAGGGTTTATGTAGTATAGATGTATTAGCAGTGTATGGAAAGTAACATTTTGAGGTTATAGAGTGTTAAATTATTGATGCATCAACCTGTGAGAAGTAGAATGATGTAGCTCTAACTGCTCCACATACTGTTGGTTATCTTACACTCTAACAATGCATCACATTTGATGTTGTGCATGGAAAAGCTTCATCTGCAAAGGAACTAGTAACCACAGCTGTAAGATAAACATAGTACAGTAAAATATTTCCCTCTCAAGTGTAACGCAGTGAAAATCTGAAATCTAACAAACTGGAAACACCAAAGTAAAGTATCAGTACCTCAAAATTGCATTTAAGTACAGTACTTGAGTAAATGTACTTAGTTACTTTCCATCTTTGCATGGAGAAGCACAATGAGAAGATACTAACATACTCATTTTTTTAAAAGCTGTTTGTCAGTCACTGACAAAATTAATTTCACTTTAAATGACCATAACAGCTGCTTATCTACCAAATGCGGTAAAGCGCGGATAAATATTTAAAGGTAAGTGAGGTTGTGATGACATGCCGGTGGAATCGTTGAGCGAACCCTGTCTCACAGCATGAGCTAACGCAACACTCCCTGTGAAAGTGGCCTCAGCTAATGAATTAAACATTGAGCCAGGTAAAAATATACACAGCTGAGTGCATATAGTGCATATACCATAAAGGAGATCGTTACCTCAGCAGCCTCCGTTTTCCCCAGCAGTTTGTGGCCTTGCTGTGATCTAGATTTGTTGTTTGCAGCTTCTGTCTCCAGGGTTTTAACCTGAGCTGGCACAGTTCAGTGCTCTTCAGGGCTTTAACAACTCTAAGGCCAGCTTGATGTGAACACTCACTGCTGATCAGAGAGAGAGAGTTGGTGGGTCTCTAGAAAGTTTTTGTGGTGAGGGATTTAGTCCCGAAAATGGACTTGAAGATATGAGGCTGGACAGTGACTCTCAACAAAGATGCCATTTTCATTTTAACCCAAAATGAGATACCAGCCACTACCTGAAAAAGTTGTGATGTCACTTATTCTGCCAAAATGACTCCATACAGGGGCGTTCCACAAAGTTCTGGGCCCAAAAGCCAATTTTGGGGGCCTGCACCACCACAATTTTTTTTTTTTTAAAGTCACCATATTAGCCATATTAGCTGAAGCTGGAAAGATTCACAAAATTATGTAATGCGTGAATCCCCCAGATTATGTATTCAACCTTTGGAAAAACTCACTGTTATACACAGAGAGTCTGAGCCAAACTAAATGCACTGAGAAAAAAAAATCCAGTCTTCCGGCTGCTCCTTGGACTGCAATCTCGTTTGTTAAAATCCATCGCGCCCATATCTAACAACCAATCAGTGCAGGAAGCGACCTGCCAGTCATCACATGTGCAGATCTAAGTGGACCATTAGTTGATGGGAACAGATTAGAATTAGAATTAGAGATTAGATTAGAAGAACAGATTTTTGTTTGTTTGTTTGTTTGTTCTTGTTTGAGTAAGCACCAGTCAAAACCATTTACGGAAAAGGGGGAGCAAGCAGGGTCTAAGGGCCCGTTCTTATTTTATGGACCCACAAGTCAGTTTGTAATCTGATTTATTTTGCTAAATATCCATACTAAATTAGTCTACTATAAATAAAACTGAAAAACCATTGACAAAATAAACATTTCACTTTCAGGTCTTTGGAGGGCCCCTCCACCTTTGGGCCCTGGGTAGTCAGTACCTCTTTTCCCCCAGTGGGACATTCCTGCTCTGTAGCACATAATTACTTTTCTAAGAGATAACTAATGTGTATCTCTGGTTGACAAAACACTTTTACATACAGGATCCCATATATTTTAGGGAAAAGAAGAAGTTATCACACATTTGTTTTCTTCAAAATGAATACATACTGTAGCTTCAATGGTCCCCCACATCAGCTGAATTCCTCTACCTACAAAAAGCATGAGCATTTCATTTACAGTATGAGTCCAGTATAAGTTTTCATTGTTTGGTCCATTGCTGCCTCTTCTGATTCCTCTAAATAAGTGGAGAGCAGATGGCAGAGAACTGGACACAGATAACTATAAATAATTATATAACTTAAGATGAGTTTGTTTGGTCCATTTGTTCAGACACGGAGGACACAGCTGTAGAAGCAGGCCACAGCCTGGCCCAGGTGGGCTTGATAAATACAGTTTAATTTCACCATCAGGCAGATCCAGCCCAGTTGAAATGTGTCCCCAATACACGATGTCCTCTGTTTCTCTGTATATGGGATAGAAGGTCACATCAAAATAATGTATAATGAAGGCCTGTTATGCTCCTAATAATAATGATCTTTTGGTTGATGCCTCCTTTTCCATGCAAAAACATCAAAAATATTTGCCAGAATTTTGCAGTTTAGTGTTTCCTCACTTACCAGAAAACAAACTTATCCTGTAGAATAAGTCAAAATACTTCTTTTGAATTATAAGAGGGAAAATTTGAACACTTTTAAACTGTTAAGAAAGTTAATGGTGATGTGCCTGTAAGTGTCAAAACTTCGACAATGTGAAATCAGGTCAAGATATTTCCAGTGCAGCTACAACGGAGTTTAATAGCAGAATATTTTTGCATATTTTTGTTTCATACTCATATTTCATATTCATATTTTGGTTTTAAATGTATTGATCTCTTCAACCGTTTTTTTGTGATTTGAACAATCAAGCATGGCACCAAGATTGTCCTCTCATTATACTATTCTATCTACAGTTTTTCTGAAGTGGAAAAATTTTCTAGGCTATTGCTATCGCTGTCTCCACAGAGATTCCTGTTCTGTTGGGGTTGCTGAGAGGCATTGTGGGAAATCTAATCACTACCCGAAGTAGAAGGCAGGTTGAGGGAAATCAGGTACCCTAAAAAAATAAATTACCGCTTGTATTACAAAATTACTCCTGGAGTAGAGTAGACTGATTATATATTCCAGCATGAAGTTGATCTAAGGGTGTATTTTCGTTGCTCTTTGCTTTAGCACACATCCAGTCCACCAAGCAGCACTTAAGATGCTTTTGACATATGATTTCCACATTTACAACAGGCTTCCCATTTATTCCTTCATCATAATAGCAGCAGTGTGTACCAGCTTAAAATGTTATACAAAGAGAAAAAGAGAAAGGTAGGCTCTTTGACATTCTGCTCTCATGATGATTTCATGTCCAATAATTTGGCTGGAAAAGCCGAATTATTGGACACACCAGCCTTAAAACTTTAGCTGGAGCACGGGTGTGATGTCACTTTGATTATGCTGCTACCTTTTGGTACAGTAGCTCCTCGCAGCCTCTTAAAAACAAATTACAGACTGCACAAAATAAGCTAAAAAGAGTTGCTTTAAAGCTGTCCCCCTGTACACAGTTCGATGCAGTTCATTTTAAAAAATTAAACCTTCCTGTGGATAAAAAGGTAGTGCAAATTAAGATGGGTATTTCCCACAAGATTGCGTACAAATCTGCACCTTCCTATCTATCCAATCAATTACTTTAATGAAAAACAACCCCTCCCACAACACTAGAGGTAGTCTAACAGATATTATTCCTATGAGATTTAAAACATGTTTTGGGAAAAACACATTTTTATATACAACCACGTGTCAGTGGAATAAGCTGCCTATCTCACTTAAACTAAACCCAGTTGAGAGGAGTTTTAAATCAGATCTCAAGAAAAGGTTGTTAAATTATTTGTAGTGGCATATACGTTTTGATGTTTTTGTGTGTGTTTATGTTTTGTCATTCTTTCTTGACACTTTGCCATTCAATCTCTGCCATCTTGTAGTGTAAGTAGAGGACCGCAATGGAAATAAGCCTTAAGGCTATATTGTGCAGTTTTTACCCTTGATAATTTTTAAGAATCGTATATGCAATCTGTCAATTGCGATCAGCCTGTCATGTATGATTTTTTTTTTTTATTTTGTCAAATAAATCTAATCTGACCTAATCTAATCTTATGCAGCCCAGCCATCGCTGAAGCATAAATATAGTAG
Source organism: Neoniphon sammara (assembly GCA_900302535.1). Taxonomy (NCBI): domain Eukaryota; kingdom Metazoa; phylum Chordata; class Actinopteri; order Holocentriformes; family Holocentridae; genus Neoniphon; species Neoniphon sammara. The sequence goes on along the minus strand of OMKZ01021096.1, from coordinate 5,111 downwards.
AATGTATATTAAATAGGAGTTTTCACATCAGAAAATTACAGAAGTAAGCGAAACATCTTACGGGTCAAACACAATTACATGATGTTCTCACACAAAATTAACCTTTTTTTGCTGTTTTATGGTTCATCTTTCAAGAAAAATTATATATAACACACATTGATGCAGTGTTTACCTTTGCACCACTCGATGAGTGATATCTGTGGATCAGTAAGGGAAGCCAGCTAGTTTAGGTTTGTGCTCCAGACTCATCATAGTCACCACCCACACTGTGTTTCTACTCCATACAGAATCAGATTTGTAGGCGTATCCATATTCAAATGACATGTCTGCATACATATTTATACCTATCCATACTGGCAACAGCCAGCCAGTCAGGCTGTGTGTTAAATTTCCTCTACTCCTCCGTGTAATTATTCAGTCTCTGCTCCTGTAATACATCAGTAATGCTGTTTATGGCCCAAGGTCAGAGCGAGGGGGCCAGAGAGCCAAGCTTGTGATGGATTAATAGTTTCCAGGGCTTTGAACTCCATGAGACAGTGACACATTTCAGCAAAACCCTTTTTTTTCCTGGAATCCTTTTCTCTGACACTTCAGAGGAGCAGGGTGAAAATATGGTTGCAATGTTTATCTAAATTTGATACTCTGATGGTGACCCTCATCAACCTGTAAATACAATGTACTTGCCCTATCTCGCAATTATATCCTTATTGTTCAACAAACAATCTCTCTGAGGTGGGATAATGTCGAAGGTGTGAGAGGACTGCAGCAAAATATTCAGATTTGTAGCATTTTTCAGGAATCACAATCCAGGCAATTTAAGTGCCGTATCAGGCGTTAGTTACTGATAAGAAAGACTTCATTTGGAAACAGTGCTGTTTGTCTGCCTTGTTTTGGTTATTTGTGACTCATAGCGTTGATGGAACCCACCCAGACTGATTCAACTTTGTGCTTCCCTTCTTTTACAACTAAATAATTAATCATCCAGTCTTGTTTCATTTCAAATCCAGATTGATTCGTGTTTGTACAGCTTTGTACTCTCGACTAAATAATCAAGCGTTCAGCCTCATTTTGTGTGAAAAGACTCTCACTGCTGCAGGAGATCTCTTGGGATCCACCTTGAACTTGAAAGGAAAACTACAAGTTGTTTTTGCTGTGAGCTTTTTGTTCTGTCATGGTTCAGTTGAATACACGTACACAATAAAGGAGCTCGTTACTCCAGCCTCCAGCATCTTCCCCTGTAGTTCATGGCCTTGCTATGGTTTAGATTTGCTGTTTTCAGCTCCAGTCTCCAGGGTTTTAACCTGAGTTGGCACAGTTCAGTGCTCCTCAGGGCTTCCACAGCTCTGAGGACAATCAGAGGGAGAGGGAGAGTGGGTTTCTAGAAAGTTCCCATGGCCAAGGATTTTAGTCTTGGAAATGGAGCCTGAGACATGATAAAGCACAATGACTCCGAGTAAAAATAGTATTATTCATTTGCATCGACTGAAATGCTCCATCTTGTCTTCAGGAGTTTACTGTCCACTTGGATGGGTATTTATTTGTTTTCACATATTGCCTGATATTGCACACACACCCATGCGAACGTCCACATTTTTATTTGTATACATTTCAATCATGGCTTTGCATTTGGTCCATTGCTGCCTTGTCTGATCCATATTAACAATTGGAATAACTAGAGTACATGGCAGACAACAGGACACACATATTTAGTCATGTTCTGCAGCTCCACATATTTTACACCAAATTACTTTCTTTGTCCAAAAACGTGTCATGTCTTTCCTTAGGATCCAACCAACAGCCTAATTAGGGGAAATAAATCAAGGCATTGGCTGAACGATGCCGCCTGCTGTCATGACAACATCTGATCCACATTCATGTGAACATCAATTAGTTGTTTACTCCTATCCATCTCGGTGTGAGATTGGTAGATCTTTATTCATCATGTCTGAAAGGTCATTTCATTACCTGAATATTATCTGGGATAGATTATTTGTCTTTCTTTGCCACTTAACTAAGAAAAGAACTCAAACTCCCTCACAAACCAAAGAGTTTTCCCAGACTATTCATCTCAAGTATGTTTGCATAGCCTTTAATCACAGTACGGTCTCAAGGGGCTTCACAATGCCCACATTATGAAACAATAGATGAGACCAATTAATGAAAAGGGCACCCCCCAAACTGAGACCTTCAATATGAGAACATGGAAAAGACCTCATGTTGACCAAATGATAGAGAAAATAAATAGGTTTAAACTTGTATTTAGAGACATTTATAGAGGTTGCAGTTTTCTTTCTAATTCTTGGGTTAGATAGGTGACCAGCATCTTACAATCACATGGTGCAGATATGCTTGACAGGATGTGCTAGCCCATGTGATTTTTTATGTTAGCAGAGACATGTTCAACATCTTCATGCCCTAAAAAAATTAAATGCACTTAAATGTACTTAAAATATAAAAGAACGGTAATAAGTACAAATAAAGCACTAAATATGAAAAATGTTCTGTCTTAAAATATATTTTAATCAAGTTGTATTTAAATAATCTTACAATGTCACATTAATATTTTGTACGTTTTAAGTTGTACTTTAATGTATTAATTAAAAATGTATGACTTATTAATACCAAAATGTGTACAAGTGCAATACCATTAGGCATGCTTTAATCATTTTACATAACAGCATGCTATAAGTACACATAAATACAGTACTCTGGAGTGGTACCATAAATGCTCCTTGTATATTTCAATTTCAATTATTATTATTATTATTTTTATTATTTTTTTACAGTGCAAGATATTTAAAAATATTATCTGAGCATTTTCAAAGTATACTTTAGTATATTATATTATAATTTAAGGAGTCCCAAAAAAGTACAGTTAAGCGCACTCAGTACATTTTAAGTACATATTAAATACTGTTTAATAGCAATTTAAATTTATTAAGTATAAAAAAAGTATCAAAAATAACGCACTTTGAGTATGTTAACCATCTGTGCTCGTACAAGTACACTAAAATAAAGTGTATTGAAGTATATTATTTTTTCACCTGGGTTATCTGTGTTTAAAAGGAGCAGTAGGTTACAAACTCATTCACAGTTTTAGGGAGTGTGTGTATGTTTCCACAGACAATAAACATGC
>OMKZ01021095.1:0-21723 GCA_900302535.1 Neoniphon sammara | reverse complement strand
CATTATTATTATTATTATTATTATTATTATTATTATTATTATTGTTTTGTTTATATTATTATTATTATTATTATTATTATTATTATTATTATTTTAAGACAACTGACCCAGGCTTATGAGTTGGTTTTGGTTTGGTCCCTGTCTTTGGTGCTGGAGTGCTATGTTATTTTCTAATTATTTCTAATATTTTCCTTGCAACTCAATTTGTCCCATTGAAAGACCAACACTAGGGGAGCTGGTATCCTCAAACAACAGAAAACCTAAGGGCCCAGTGTGAATACAGTGGCACCTCTACTCTACTGTTTTTTTTTTTTCAGTCTACCTTGATGGGGTTTAGGTTAGGCAAACTGTTGCTAATACCTCCTCTCTCTCACTCTGTGACCACATGAGAAGTGACAGTTACACTTGTACTTTGTGCTCAGGCTTAGGCACCCTGCCCAGCCCCTATATCCTTGGAAAAGATGTTTTAGCATGACGAGGCCCTACCATGTCCTGTGGAAATTTATGGTCAACTTAAGAATCTTCTCTTTCGACCATCCTCTTTTCCATATTCTCCCTCTCATGCAACATTGCCCTCTACTCCTCCAGCAAAGTAGCATTTCCCTGGGTCCAGCTTTCTCCCTGCTCAACACCAAACTCTCAGCATCGAGGAGTTTTCCAACAAGCTGAGACAAACTTGGATTGCAAAGTCTTGTTTTGGTCCAGTTAATGGATCTCAATGGGATGGATAGCCTTTGCTTTCAATTCTTCTATGGATACAATGCTGGGTAGTCACTTAGGTCCCATGGGTAATGTGGCAACAAGCCCATTCTGCCAAGCAATCACAGCTGCTACATCGTCTCATAGTTTGAGAGGGGCTACACAGGCAGTTTGAGTCTTTCTTACAGACATTATGCATATATAGCTCTGTTATGAGGGGTAGAGCTCCTGGCGGACTTGAATATGACAACAAGTTGCATAGATGGCTCTCAACGAGGTGAACAGGAGTGCTGACATCAACCTATTTTAGGGTGGACACCATTTTTTTGTACAATGGGTGATGGAGATGGTGCTGGGAACACCTGTGGTTACCAGTGGTTGAAACCTCACAAACTCCCAAATGTCAAGCACTCTGAGTTCCTGTAGAACCCATTTGAACCCTGCTAGGCCAAGACCTGGAGTAGAGGTCTGTGAGGGGTGGGCAGCCCAGGTCCTGCTACAGACCTTGGCAGTGTGGCCTTTCTTTTCTAAAGCTCTAAGTTGGCACATTTGAAATCATGTTTTTGATGTTGGTTTTTCATAGCATAATTTGGCAGTTTTACAGCTCCGATTAAACTGTCTGCACCAGTCATTTGCTGGTATATAAATAAAAATGACAGTACTGGAAAAGCATTGATGGCCTATATGTGTTTGCGTGTGCGGATGGGTGCGACGGTAAAGCACAAAAAGCAGCAGGAGTGGGTGGGAGCAGTCTTGAAAAATCAGGCCTGTGCATATGTCTAACCTGGAGTCTATCCAGGCAAATTCAATACCCAGAGGAAGAAAGAAGAGACTGCCCAGTTCAGCCTTCCCAGGAGAGCTGCCAAACATGCATCCCATTCCCAACTAGGAGCCAAAAGTCCTCTATTCTCCTTGCTGCTGAGAGGTCAACTTATTACCAGCTGACCCAAACCATATCAGCTCACCTGGACCACTCTGCCCAGGGCCTCTGGCCTGAGAACAGGACCTTGTTGTTATGGATTAAGCATCACTTTGCTGATGAGACAAGATTCTGGTTTAAAAACATGTCCACCTTGATGAGAAGCCTTTAGCTTCCACTCAAAGTCCACAGTGGACACCAAAGTCCCAATGGTTACACTCAGTCCCTTTCACCAAAGAGAAGGGAAGTTATCACCATTTTAGGACCTTCTGGGAAACTTTGGATTGGGACCCATTAACTGTAGTGCATCTGCATGAAACTGGATGCTGAGAGTTAACTCCAGACTTGGTTATACATACTGGTGGCCAAAACCCAGAAGACAAAATGCTTCAACCCTCTGCCTTCACTGTGAGTGTTAGAATTTCTGTATCTCAAACAGATACAGAAACTTGTCATGCTGGATGACAATATTAACAGATTATCATCCAGCTGTTTCTGTCACAAAGATTCAAATTAGACTTCCCTGACATACCTACGGTGACTCATCTCTCAAACAAAAAGCTTAGAGCGACGCCTGGCTTCCAGATAGATTGTTGGTGCAGTAAATCATGTTTCATCTTTGTTTGACAGAACAGAAGAAGGTCCAATAGTAATAAACAAATATGTAATCCCTCTTTGTCATATAAACAACATCTTTCTCTCCTCTAACAGAGAGCAACCATCAACTATTTATCCTAGCACTGGGAGGAATGAGTAGATGGGCTTCAAAATGGTGGATCACGCAAACAGGGAACAGTTTGCGATTCATGTTCCCTCCATGTTTCATCAGCATCATCACACCGACAATGCAAAAAGATTTGATGCCTTGCTGTGAGAAAACAATGTGGTCCTTACTAAGAAAGCAGGCAGGGAATAATTCCAAGTAAAAAAGAATGCACAAGAAGATTGTAAAGTTTCTTGCGGCAGCAAAGAGTTTCAAAACAGGGCCAGCCAGAAAGTTAAGAAAGTGAGACAATTGATGAAGTAATTGCTGAGCCACTGACATTGATCAGCATCCCTATCAACCCTCTCTGAGCAGTTTTTGATTGGGGACTGATCATTTCATCACTGATACGCCTGATTGATCTTGGTTTAGATAATGTCAGCATGCTTATTAACAGGTTTAATCTGGTACTATATTGCCGTGTTGTTTACACATCTAATTTGCACAGTGGTCAATGCTAGGTGGCTGGAAGTTACATTAACACAATGTAAATTTCTTTTCAGAGTTCACAAAGAAAAAAGCCAGCTGTTCTTTGTTGAGGCTGACTGAGCTGACACCCATAACTCATATCTTGTTCAGATATCTTGTTCTGAGCCAGCTGTAATTATTAGTTCTCCACTGCATGTAATAACCCGCAGAAAGGCTTCAAAATAAAAGAACTGGTGACTCTGAATGGATTTAAAGCAATTGTCAGATATAGAGAAGATGCATTTATCAAAACTTTTCTATGCTTTTAGTATGATGAATTGAGTACTCAAGTTGTACCTGTACCTACTCCATGGTTCGAATTACGGGGGAGCTAGGCGGAGCTCAGCTCCCCTGAAAAGGTCACAAGCTCCCCTGAAAGCCTACTTTGAGAAATTTAGTGGGAGCGTCAATTTTTGTGCCAGATTATAGTTTTTATTTTATTTTTTTTTTAAATGTAAATGAAGGTTCCCGAAATAAATAAAAAATAATAATACATGTCAATGTTGTGTTTATTCACTCATATTTGTCCCTTTTATGATGAACATAATGTTATTCCTCCTGTGGCCATTCATGCGTGGCGGCGCTGCACACACAAATCACCATGTTTACGTCGTCATCACTTGGACGTTTCATCGTGTCGTTGGCTAGGTAGCTAATGCCATGTGTGAATGTTCAATCGTAAGAAAACAGTGGATTTTTTCAGTATCAACCACATGTAGTAGTTGATTGCGCATGTCCATGTATGCGCATGCATGTGACATATTTAGTAGCGCACCGGAAAATAGGGCTCCCCCGAAAGCCATCGTGTAATTCAAACCCTGACCTACTCTCATCTGAAATTTACAGGCTTATTTTGACCAATAGGCAAATACCAGCAAAAAATGTTCCACCTCAGTGCACCATTCCAAGTGTAATACAACCAGGAACCGACATATTTTATCAAAACTTATATTTTATCAAGACTTCTGAAGACAGTCCACAGATCTATTTTAGTTTATTGTATGATCATTAATATTAATTCTATTATTACATGGCAATCACCAAACCTATATTCTGTACAACTATCTCGTCAAGAGATTTTACACCAGGGATAATTATTAATTTTGTTGTGTACTAAATGCTATCAAATAGTCTCTAATATTTTGTATTTCACTTGTTTGTTTTGTTTTGTGATTTCATTGTTTACTTGCTCTTTATTTCTGTTAAAACAGTTTTTAAAGTGTTTAAAAGGCCTAGTCTGATCCTATTTCGTTACTTTGTTCTCATGAAGCACATTAATAGTCTCAAGGTCTTAATACAAGAAATTTGTTCAGTGCTATTTATTATGGAAAGCAAAAGCAATGTCAGTAATTGAAGACATTATTCATTGGCTGCCACTCGTTTCATGAAGTGACAACTGATGAATGAGAATCAAGAATCACTTGGTTCTCATAATCCATACGGTTCTTATTAACTGAAAGGCACACTGTCGTCTACTGTCGTGGGTGACTAGGCTACCCTCTAGCGGAACTTGGGCAACATGACATCGTTCACGACTATCCTGACTCTTGCGATGAATGGCAATCATGTAGAGCTAACTGACTCTTTCAATTCTTGTTCATCGTTCACCATAAGTCTTCCTTCCCTCACCCATGCATAATGGACAACTGAATCAAATTAAAAAAAGAGAAGAAAACTGATTGACTCTTTTTACTGAGTGACTCATAAAGAACTGACTCTCATAAAACAGCCAAACTCTGAATCACTATTATATAGCAGCAGTGTTGTTATTGCTCTCTGAAGTAAGGTCCAAGGCTAAATCAAAAAGAGGTGGATCTGGAAACAGTCGACAATGATTTTTCAATACAACTGAGAAACTTCTGACAAACTTCTACTTTACATTTGATCAAAGCAAAGCCAAGTGTAAAAGCACAGTTTGAGAGTGAATCAATAAATATCTTCAGGCAGCTTGTTTGGTTGTGCAAGATGGCAGAATGATAGCTCTGCACAAAGACTTGGCATGCACGCAGGATTGGGTAAACTTGAATATGCTTGGGGCTCAAGAGGTGCCAGGGAGGAGGGAAAGAGGGGGTGCTTTGGGGGAAACAGGGAGACACAGGAGAGGAATGATGGACGGCTCACACGCCAGCCATTGAGAGAAAATTATAGCTAGGTGCCGCCAACTGAGGCAGTGTGGCGGCCAGCCAGTGGCCTGGAAGAACAAAGGCCCAGGATCCCTGTGTGTGAGTGAGCGCCGGCCTGCCCGCAGAGCCCCAAACCTTCATATTTACATGCGACGCTGAAGAGTTAATTGCAGTGAATTCCTGTGCTGGGTGCAAAGTGGGGGCTGTTGTTGCTTTATTTTACATAACAAACACGCTAATTCTAACCACTCCTCTCTGCTTACAAGGAACTTGAACCAAAGATGCAAAAAGGGATTTGACTCGCTATTCAACAGAGCTTGATTCTGAGTATGATACCCTACCCTGAAGCTAAAATAAACTGTGTATTATGTGTTATGCTGTGCTTCAAATGACTAGACATTTTTGAAATAATATTATCATAGAGAGAGATATGGTAAATGTTTCAAAAAGTTAAACTTCTGGGGAAGCAAAAGGCTAATGGGCGCTCATATTTAGTTTATATGTTTTGTGTTATCATCAGGCTTTTGTCTTAAACACTGGATTGGTGGATCCCAAAGGAAAACATGAATGTTCCATACATTCCTTCAGTTACACTGCGATTATGGGAAATGATTTGTATTTGATTCAGAGGTTCTCAGGAAATGTTCATGTGTGTGCTCTCAATTGCTGGATAACTAGGGGGCCCCTTTAACAAACCAGACCTCATCCTCATAGTAGTTGATGGACAAAAGCCAAAATCTGTCAGGGTTGCTACGGTTCCTGATCTTTCGCAAACGAACAGTGCCCTCTCGACTCAGACTTGGCAACGCTACCCCATGCACATCAAAGTAGAGCTGACCTTGCATACCAGATGAGGTTTGGATTAATGAGCTTTGCACATCAAACCACTGGATCACCCCCCATAAGTCATCAAACCTAGGTCAATGGAATTTGCAGCTGACAAAAATGTAAAAAAAATAAAAAATAAAAAACAGCATCCTTGCCATGCATCTCATTTCGAACACCATGACCAGGACGGGGAGAAGCAGCAAGACAGGATATTTCAAAAGCTTCCAATTATCTGATGTGTGAACTGAGCCCTGCACCAAACAGCATCCTTTACCAAACAAATAACATTTTTGACATGACGTGTCCATCTTTCAGAAAACTCCACAACAAGATGCAGCTTATTGGTGCAACGAGAAATGTCTCTAATGCTCAGTGCTCACTGATTTCTGTGCCTTTAGAAGGATTAAAAAAAGAGTATAAGAAATATCAATCTGGGGGAAAAAGTCAGTCTAGCACATATTGATGATTGTTGATTACTGCCTTGCCAAGTAATTATTAGTCTCTGTTTTGTTCTCTACTTTGAATCCTGCAGTCATTAAGTAGGGCCTTCAAATCCCAAGTTCAAGAATCGCCTACAAATGTAACTACTGATGTGACTAAAAAGTATAAATTGATGCACACAGCTTTTATAAAATTGGTCCCTTAACCCAGGATAAATGCTTTAATTAGAAACTGACATCTTTAATATAAAGCTCAACGAATATATAATGATGACACAGTGCTTTTGTTTTCATCAACACCCATGCATTTTAACTTATAGTGGGGTTTTAACATGTTCACATGGCCAAGGGTCATGACACGTTCTCATCAGATACATAAACTTTTGATTCAAGTAAGAAAAAACAAAAAGCAGGACAAAAAAAATTGAGCTACAAGACTTTAGTCAAACAGCAGCAACAGGTTTATATCTGTGCTGTCTGAATGAGCATTGACACAACTGCTGTGTTCTACTGGGGGAGAACACCTGCCTTCATTTAGGAAAGCTTCCCAGAGGCTTCTGCTACAGTCACAGCTGGATATTTGAATAGTCAATGAAAGTAGCTCTTTAATATTTGACCATAGTGACAGATGTGCGCAGAGGCATCCCTCTGGTCATTAAACCAGGCTTCTCCTCACTGACAGGTTGTGAAAGACACGTGCATGTGCATCTGACAAGATATATCAATAGCAATTTATGGAGGACCTCAATTAATTAACTGATTTAGAGCAAAAACAGTAAGTTCAGTCAGTTCTGTTTGTTATAAGGAATCATGACAAGTATCAGCACACTTTTCCATGGGTGCATGCAGAGACAACACAGACTTCTCCACAATCTAAACATGGGAAAAGAATATGCGATTTCAAAAGTTTTCTTCATTGGTTCTGATAAATGGTGGAATCTATCTGTGTATTCCACATTAGTGTAGACTTTGATCACAGCTAAAATATTTCAGAAATGTATAAATCCTTTGAAGATTCTCTTTGACAAAGTTGCATGCTCTCCTCCTCAGTCCACAATGTTCTAGATCAAGTGCAGAAATCGTTGCACTGTTCATACAGACGCTATCATGGCAGAAAATAATTTTCATTGGGTAAAGCAAATCCTGGCTCTTATTTGAATAGGTAAATAACATGATATCAAAATAGTAAAGTCGCTTGCCTCAAAGAGGGTTATTCTGTTTTTGAGCATTGAATTCAGTTTCTATTTTTGTTTTTTTGTTTGTTTGTTTTTTGTTCAAGAAAAAGAACTACTTGACTGCAAAAATATAGTATTCTCTTATAAGCTGTAATAAAACAAAAACATGATAATTCACTTAAGGCTCCAGGTCATAGCAGGGAAATAAATATGTTTACATCCAGAGGTGGACAGTAACGGAGTAAATTTACTTGAGTACTGTGTTTAAGTACAGACTCTGAGGATTTGTACTTTACTTGAGTATTAGATTTCTTTGATACTTATTACTCTTACTTGAATACATTTCCAAGACAAATATTTTTACTCTTACTCAAGTAAATTTCTAGGGAGGCTGAAAAGTACTCGTTACTTACTTTAAGTAAACTTAAAAGCATGTACTCTTGGATACTTAAGTAACATTAAAAGCAAGTACTTTTTTACTCTTACTCGAGTAACATGTCCACTGAGCTACTTTTACTTGTAACGGAGTAAATTTTGACAGTAGTATTTTTACTCTTACTCAAGTACTGGGGTCGAGTACTCTGTCCATCTCTGTTTACATCAAAATAGTCAAATATATGTCTGGGGATTAGAGTGCAATGTCATACTTTTAAAGTGAATTTCATGAAAACAAAAATATGTCTTTGAATTGGTCCTTGACTACTGAGGCCTTGTACTTCATCTGGTGATCGATATCTAACTTTTTAAAATTATAACACTTTGAAATGTCTAATGATGAAGTTATTTCAATGGCCACTCAGAGCTCAAAGCATAAGTGCCCCCCTTTCAGAACTATGAATGTCAAAGGATATTTTTCAGCTTTCATCGCGGCATAAAATCATAATACTCTGTGTATCATATATATTAGAGAGTTGTGGTCCAAGTACTGTGATAAAATTGTGGGAGCTTTCTGACTTTTGTATGAGTTGGCAAATCTTACTAGCCTACTTATTGTATCTGTAACAGAGGTGCCACAAAGGCTAACTTTTACTTATTAATAAGCCAGTCAATTTAGTGTAACTAATTTTATAATCTATGAATGAAAAATGAAGGACCTGTATGTTTGTTATTGTTGGCATAAGTAACAAGGAGACTTTGCTTTGATCAGGAAAGTATCTGAGCCCTGTAGGAGAATTTAATCAGCAACAAGGTTTTGGCTTGAAATATCTCCATAGAAAAAACGCAAGTTGATTAAGTAAAGGGGAAGGGAGTAGAAAAGCAATAAAAAGAGCCCATACCGAAAGAGATCATTAAGTTAATGTATTGCTAGTGGCTAAAAGCATTACATTGTTGGGTATCTCAGACTTCAGAGATCTGTGGATAGTGAGGGCCATGTCCAGAGAGGTGCACCACGCTGTGTGAAGGGGCTGAGCAGTAAATGCCAGCTCCAAAGTGACGAGGGGCATTAGCAGCCCTGCATCCTCCAGTCTGCATCTGGTATTAGCAGGCACCAAGCGCTCTGTCAGCACCTATTGCTCCACACACAAATCATCTGACCGGCGTCAGCACTTTCCCTGTGCTCTGGCACAAAAGTGAGGGAAAAGATGTGAGGTTGAGTGGGAATACCCCGTGTTACAAAAAATGTGATAAGAAATGAGCAAAGTATGCTGTGTAATGCATTATGAAAAACACAACCATGGAGAAGGGCTGAAATGTCATTGGAAAGTTTCTGATGAGTTGAATACATGAATAGAATCGAAATAGAAATACACTGCATATAATGATCAGACTAATATGTTTGTCCATGGCTGACAGGACACCTATTACCTAATAATAATGGCCTACCCATTATTAACTGCAGGCTGAAACATGGTAGAATAAATAAGTGCATCTAATTTAATAGGTAGTAATAACAGTTTATTATTATCGAATATATTTTCCATGCCAGCTGCCAACTGACTAGACAGTGTAATCCTTCCGGGTGCTTTAATACCCAACTCTGACACACAAAACCTGAAATAGGTGGACATTCACGGAGCTCGTAAACTAAATCTCTGCAGTCACAAGCATTATACCACAGGACAAAAAGTACCATGGAAAAGAATTCCGGATCAGTGTCAGACAAATACTGAGGATCCAAGTGCATTGCTGGTGGGCAATAACACAAACATCAAAGGCTATTTACTTTGTGTTTAGGCTGTAATGTGGGGATCTTTGCCTCTAGCTGAAGTGAGCAAAAACTAATGTGTTATGGTAATGTAGCCGATCTCTGACAAGTAAGGGGATTTGTATGCTGTATGTGGATGTGGAGAACTGGCTCTGAACCTAAGTAGCATCATTATGGGCTAAACACAGCTAAAACAAAACACAAGGCTTTCTGGTGCCCCACAGTCTGCCCAACTAGGGCTGTGTAGGAGTGGGGGAGGGGGTCTTGCTAAGTCTGAACCTTAACAGAGAGAGAATCTGAGAAAATTAATGGAATAAATTGAGATCTATTATGTCAACTAGCCTCATCAAATTCACAGTCATGACATATTATCACTCTGTGAAAATAGAAATTGTGTGGCTGAGGTGGGAAGTAGGTCCATGACTGCCAAGATGTGAGGCAGTAAGTGATTTATAAAACACAAAATGTGCTATAGGCCCTGTAAATATGTAAGAAAGATTCCTTTCAATCCACAAAATTAATTTATCTATTTTTTTCTGTTTGTTTTTGTTGCTGTAGTTTTGTGCTTACCGCTGTGGTGTTTTTTGTTTTTGTTTTCGTAATTTGTTTTTTTTCCCGTGATGTTAAAATGGTCAGTGCAGTGTTTTATTTTTTCTCCTATTGCTGCAGTGTCTTTGCTCTACACTTCCAGACATCACTGGACATAACTATAACTGTCAAGTACTGTGTCCAGTGCTGTAAAGTCATTTCGGTGTGATATTTCGGTTGATGAGTTGATGTAGTTTGAAGTTCTTCTGTGGATGGCGCTCTTCTCTTTATTTGTTCAGCCACGGTGGCTATCACGACTCATGCTAACTACACAGTTCTATTTATCTAAACAACTCATAGGTAAAAACACATCACTTCCTGTGCATCCGAGGATTTTTCCCAACACCTACACCTGGTGTTTAGAATGCACATGTAAAAGCTTTCATGACCTGGCTATCAGTTGAGCCACAACTGTGTTATTTCACAATGCAAGAACAGTAGGAAAAGGGACACTTATATAAAACTACTTGTATAAAAAGTAACACATATTTCTTTATATGGAGTATATCATAAGTATGTAAGAGTTAAGCCATGCTGGTCAGTTGTAGCCTATCTCTTCCTACCACTGTAGGTAGAACATTAGCTTGTCCTTATCCTGTTGCCACTGGAGGAGAAAGCCAGGTCCTCAGAGCGACTGAACTCCTGCTGGGTTGCAAATGGGGAGGAGGGTTTGAGAGATGAAAGACTGTTAGAGCTGTTAGCAGCTGTTGATTCTTTGAATTGATAAATTAGTGTTTCTTCCTTTATCAGCAGTACTACAACTATAGTGGTTTTGATGTATGACTGATAGTTTATAGTGATAAGGTAAAAGCTGGGTTGGTAGCTGGTGGAGAGGAGCAAACACTGGCCAAGTTAAACAACTTGTCCATGAATGAAAATGTGGGCTTATCTTCAATAAATAAATAAACAAATAAATGCATTTTAGTAGGGTGGTCATACCCAAGCCCAATTTCATGAGAGGTATTTAAGAGTCTATGATCCACAGTATATCCCAGTGTCTATAATTAGAAGTGTAATCGCCTAAATAATAATCTCATGTCACCATGACAAATTTGCTCAACTCCTTCTTCGTCACTGTTCCTGGTGACACCGGGTGTTAACAGAAATTGCAAGGCCTAAATACCCTACGCACTGGGTCGCGATCGCGCTGTGTAAAAGTGCATGATTGTATAAAGTATGTGATGCGTAAAATGGTGTTAACGTGAGAATGACACACTGCGCACCGTGGCAGGTGATTTTCAGGTATAAAACCCCCTCAACTCAAACTGATTATAACTATGAAGACGAGAAAAAGTCATACTTTTCAATTCATTTCAGTGTCGTTTTATTGTATGAATATAAAGAATAAATAGCAGTTCTCTTAATTTACATGATAAAACAAGTCGCCGATACACAGCTTTATCAATAATCCACGTTTGACTGTGAGGTCGGTCTGCCTTATAACAAGTCCTTACATGGCACTATGCACCATCTCCATAAATACAAAATATATAACCAATAATCTCCACAAATAAAGTAGACTCTGGTTACAAATAATACTGACTTTGTACAGGGAGCTATAATTGCATGGCACCTCATATACATAAAATACATTCCTACACTTGGTAGTGCATGTGAAAATCACAAACATAATGAGCTTATAATTTAATTTGATGATAAGAGTCATTCAGCTGGAACACGAGCATTTGCATTCTGTGATGATGGGGTACTGAACCGGTATCCAAGCGCACTTAAGCCCTCCTTTCCTCTGCACGCATCTCCATCTCAGTATTGTCAGATGAGTCGAGTTTGCAGGTTTACAGACCATTCCCTCCGGGACCGAACACGACCTTTTGCTGAGACAACTGCCCACGCGGACGAACCGGGGCCAAAACCTATTTCCCAGGTCGTTCCATGTGTACATGACCGGACAAAACGAGTATGCCCAAAGCCACTGCTGCAGCCTCCGCTTCAGTTTTTTACTGGGCTTGTGCTTCTTGCCAAACTGAACGTCGAACTCCATAGCTTTGATTTCTTTCGGCATCACTCCGCCTGGCTGCTGAATCTCAAAGTCATCGAGCTCATCGTTTCCTGTGTATTTGTCCTCGATGGGTGGTAAAATCGACAAAAAGCGGCTATCGAAGTCTCCTAAGACGTTCTTCAGATCCGTCTCGTTAAGGTCTCTCTCCCTGGGGTCAAAGACGGGATCGGGATCCTCTTTTAATTCCACAAGTGGCAAACTGTCACTCGGGATGGGGCGGAGAAGGTAATAATGCTGAGAAATCCCCCTATCCATTAGAAGTCCGAGGGACAGCACTAGCAAATACATGGCTGCAAAATGCTGTGATTGATCCATGTCAGTCAATCCAGCAGTTCGAAGTGACACTCGATGCGCACAGTCTTTGGAAAGCACTATGGCCACTTTCTTGGAGTGCGCAATTACGCGTGAGCCGTATCCAACTTTGCGACTTGAGTGTCTTCACAGTTCACACCGCCTTTCCCATGACTTCTTCGAAATCCGTGAGAAGAAAAGAAGATACAATGGACGAGATCAATGTCCTTGTATGAAGTTTGTCCGTGGTAGCATCAGTTTTTATGAAGAGTCGTGCGCTCTGACCCGCGTTACACAGCTCAGATCTTCTCATGTCGGGCTCCCTGCGCATGGGATCGGCATGATGCTCCGTTGACTCTTGTAGAAAAGCGGTGGGCATAACCTGCGGCCTCCGTTATATCCTCGCACGAATATAATGAAATTCGTGTGTCCCCTTTTGAATGAGGGTTTGTTGTAGGAGATCCCCAACACCTCCTCCTTCCACCAAACCAAAGGGGGCGGGGGATGCGGGAGAGGAGACGCCCCCTGTTGGTTTTTCAGCCTACTTATCCCCTGACCACAATGGGAATGGCTGTAGAAGCCTTTCATTTTCAGGGGTTTGGTCATCATCATAGCCACTAGAGAATCCTTCTGCATGGGGCCCTCAATTCACTAAATCCTAAACTAAGGAAGGCGAAGTCCCTGGATCTAATGTCATTTACCACCAAAACACCAAACCAGTTTACAGAGACAAAATTTCAAAACATTATTTGGTTCAGAGGTTCTCAAACTTATTCACACCAAGAACGACCAAACAGATCATTTTTAGATATCATTTTGTATGAGAAGATTTTTGTTGCTGATTTAGTTTGTGTTGTGAGATAATATTGAAAGTGACACCTAGGATTGGAATGCTCATTTTTAAGTGCCCTCTACTTAGGAATAATTCTTGTCAATTAAAGTAAAATTATAAACTACTCTCAGTTTTGGGTGGAGAACCCTTTGAAAATCCTCAAGGACCCCTTTAGGCTTAACTTTGGGAACCATTTATTTAGTCGGTGTAACAAATATGTAGATCATCTAAACTATTAGTGTAGAAGCAAATATTGGTCAAAAATGCTATCCTGGTGTGACTTTTAATTCATATACATTTCAGCTAATTTTGGCTGATTTTTTGGCTCATTAAATGTTAAAAAATACTCAAATCAAAATATCTAATCTGGACTCACTAAGGTTAAGGTACTGAGAGTGCCACACTTTTGCAATGCTCAACTGATGGTCAATATCTCCCAAATGAAAACAATACTATTGTAATAGGTGGACATTCACGGAGCTTGTGTTACAATTCATTGTAACAAATATGCTTGTAATTCCAGTATTTAGGAAGTATTCATATATATATATATATATTACACCAGAAACCTGTATAAGTTTATATAGTATATATACTGTACATTAAAATACATTTTGGTAAAATTATCCTTGGGTGGGAAAAATTAATGAGTATTAAATACATAACTGTAACAGTGTTTACAGTGTTATGGTCCTTAACTGTAGGCATTACAGAAAAAGGTACAGGATTCTCAACAGTTACTATAGCTAGATCAATAACCAGTGTTGCTCTGCCACATCCCTAAACAGTCAGAAAAATCAAGCCATGTGATCAGGAACAAGAAAAGTGTGAGTTACAAATACTAAATGCCTTTTCTTTGTTTCAACCAAGGAGTCTGACAGGTTTCGGGCATGACTGGTTGCTGTTTATCAGGTTTAGCTTACACGATGTAGCCAGCTTGCCAATTGTTTCCAATTGAAATCAGCTTGTTTCAATAATTTTCTTGTTCTAAGTGTCATTTTCTCGACACTAATGCAATAATCCACCTCATTTGTTATGCCCTGTTTTAAGATGTTTCAAGGCAACTAAATATGCAAGACTGTACTGAAAACAAGATAAATTACATCACTCTACAGACAGGCGTTTACGCTTGTTTAAACAAAACAAAACAAAGCACCCCCCCCCAAAAAAAAAGGATTTTTAGACATGAGACAAAATGATTTAAGGACATTTCACAGAGCATTTACTGCTCGTGTCCAACTCAAGTGGGACAATATTTCAGTTTGTAACTATGCCACAGCAAGCCTCTCAATAAAGCTGGCCAAATTAACTCCCAAATAAACAACTCTCACAAAGCGGCAGCCATGGAAAGTATCACAAATTGCAAACCTGTCTAAACTCAAATGCTTAGAGAATCATTCTTTGAAAATAATTTAATGGAAGAACTTCGCCAGCTGCTACATCAGCCATAAACCATCCACTTAGATAAATGCATCTCTGTTTCATTTTGAATGAGCTAATTCACACAAGCACTTCAGCGCACGACTCATTCAGTTTACGGTCAAATGATGGTGAAAACTCTGGAAAATGTCACCCTTATATTTTTCGTATCATAAACTACCGCTCACAAATGCTTGACAGATAGGCTCAATCCAGTGCATTCACATGTGGGATTGTGCAGAGCAGTCCATGATCCCGTTTGTCTTCCCAGCAGCCAAACACACACATAAAAAATTCAGCCTTCCCACTTTAAATATCCATGACATCGCTGTACATATTGGCAGTATTTTCAAGGCATAAAGCAATAATCATATCATAAGGTAGCCTACTTAATTATCAAAATTATTATGAAATATGGATTTAACAGCAGGATTTAATTTTTAAGTTTTGACATGTTGTTTCAAGTTATTTCTTTTAAAACAAATCCCCCACACACTGGAATACATTTCATTTCTAATGTAACTGTATGGGTGAAATCCAAATATGGTTCTCATTAAGTCAACATGATTGCCAAGCTCATTTAACGGTGAGTTGTTTTTGTTTCTTCTAATCCCTTCCTACTGTTTTACCACAGGAACATTTTGATAGTGAAATATTCTTCTTTAAAAGACAGGCTACTTGAGACAGACGCCTGGTTAATTGAAGAATTTTCATTCTTAAGTAAACCAAAGACAATTTCCTTCACTAATAAACCAGCCAACATAATGACCTTTTTCAGGGTCTGGTCCTTGAGAAGTACAAAGACTTTTCGACTTGCGCTTAAGGATATGCATTCAAAATGAATATGTTTGAGTTGTGCACAGGTCCTTGTAGCCTTCCCTGCTGATTTCTCATTTAGTGAGGAAAAGCAGACCCCTCTCTTGGCAGACACCTTCAGCATAGGTACCAAGAAAAGGCACGCTCAGGTAGAAACACACACAATAGAGCGGACTCAAGCATTCCGCCAGCTTTCATCCATGTAAGAGGAAACCACAAACCCCAGTGTATTATGCCTGGACCAAGTGAGTTAAAGACATTAACAAAGTCTGCTTTACCTTTGAAACGGTTCGCTAAAGCAGACTTTCTAAATGTCTTCAATTCACCCGGCTGAGGCGTGATACACTGGCTGCAGTGGTTCAGCGCAGAGGGTTATCAATGACAGAAACAGACTACAGCTACAATGATAGAAAAGTGCTTTTGAAAACAGACATTTCCCAGCATCTTTCACACTTTTTATCTGCCTCAATAAGTTTTTCACACCTCGCACTAATTGAGGCTACATTGGCAAGCTGAATACACACAGACATGAAATGGGTGTTATTCTGTTTACTCTGGCACTTCGAGGTGTGCAATTTGGTAGTTTGTTGAGCACTTTTTCCATTCCTCTGCAATCCAAGAGCACACAATCACAATAATCATTCTCGCTGTGAGCTTAATTGCTATTAATTGCTAAGGTGATATTTACATGATTTGAATGGCTGGTAGTGCTCTTGCATGTTGTGCTACACTTCCCTGTTTGAGAAAAGCAGGCATGTGTTATCTACTGATTTTAAAGACCAATGAAATAACAGTGTTTATAGTGAAGTACAGTCAGTCTTGTTTTTCAGGAAGTAAATATTTAAGAAACTGAGACTCACATCAACCTGAAGCATGAAATTCTTAATGACTTCAGTTTATCACTTTGTGTTAACAATTTTGTTACTGATGAGTATTTTAGTTCACAGCAATCCAGTGTAAAGGTTTCATTTTTATTCATTTAAACAGGCACGTCAACTGAGAGAATACGTTAATTTATAATCACAGCTTGACAAAAGCAAGAAGGCTGTCTTACAGAGACAGCTGCACACTTTGAGCTAACAGCCAACGATATCATATTGAACAGTTAACAGTCTACTGGCCATGCTGTATTTTCAATCTCATTAAAAAAAAAAAAAGCTGTTTTATGTCAAAATCCATAGAGCCATCTTCAGGTTGTGGAGAACTCTCTCATAAATATCTGTGGCATTTAACAAGCACTTTAATTGGCACACTTAGCCTGTTTTTCCCACAGGTTGCAGGGCTGAGGCATCACAAATGCTCAAAGCACCCAAGCATGGTGTGTGTTCATTCCATTCCTCCATAAAGTTTTCATAGACAGTAACCCTGCATCCAAACAAAGTAATTAAACCAGTGTAGACAATGTGAAATCTCTAAATACTGAATACCTTGGAACAAAATACTTGTTATTCAGAGGACTTCATACATTTGCATTTGGGAAAGGTGATTAATAGATAGACTAGATAAGACTAGTAAGAATGTTAAAAAATGTGATACATTATGTATACAGTATACATGCACAGAATGTAAAAAAAGTGATTTTGTCAATTTTTTAGGAGCAGAAATATAGCTATGTGCTTACAAAAACAAACCCCTAAAGCCAGATGTAACAGGAATTTGCTCATCAACATAGTATTCAATCAAGACATCTCCTGCTCAGGAAAAGTAATGTGTTGAAATGGGGCTTATTTTTCCTCAGTAACAATAATATCAATTCACATATTACATCACAGGGTTGTGGATCGCTGTAGGCTGAGGTGCCACTGAGCTCGGAAGGTGAGTGTGAACTCATATGGCATCTAAAGTCTTGATGCTCTCAGTGCTCTCGCTAGGTCTTATTAAAATCACACATGATCCAGTTAGTGTCATCCAGCCCCAGTACGACTGATACGATGCAGTTTGTTTCATTATATTACTGTATTATTGATCAACACTATACTGTTTATGAGAAGCACTAAACCTGAATTGTGTAACATTTCGACATTCATATTCCACACAAGTATTCATAAATATTCTTCATTATTGTATTATTATTATCCTGGGTTTCAGCAGAGAACTTCTATGTCCCTTTGGTCTAAATGTTCTTTCCAGAGGTTTTTCTGCCTCGGCAAGAATAAAATTCCTTTTAATTTCAAGCATTTTTGAATATCGGTACAAAATATTGGCTATCATCAGCGTCATCCAAAAAGATCTGTTTCAGCCTTCAAAACCCCATGATGATCAAACCCAAGTGTGGACTCACACCTGCACACATGCAAACACGCTCACAACTAGCAATTTTTCACACTTTGTCACACCTAAGGCCTAAGGGAAACTCTAGGTCAGCCGTTTTAGTTCATGGTTAATTTTCCTGTAATGAAAGTAAATAGTTGTGCTCTTGATTGATGATGAAGCACTCTATCAAGCCAAAATGTGACATAAATGAAGCATGACCAACAGCGCAGAGACACAGCCAGCATCCGTTGAGGCGAGTGGTGCATTTGGCACTTTTCAGCACCTCCCAAAGCAAGGAGCGCTGATCCCACCTCGAGATCTGGCAGGACTTCTACGAATCATCAGACCAAAGCTGTAACGGCGGCGGTGCCAGAGGCTCCGTTGAATGAGCGAACAGGCCAGGAGTCAGAACAGGGGTGAGGGCTGGTGGGGGTTGCGGGGGCCGGTGAATGCTGTCTCTCCTGCCCCTACAACACAGACGGCTGTTTGTGCCATCCACCTCCCCCACCCCCCACCTTGGTCTCAAACTCTCAGCTCTTAATTCACACTTCATAAATCAAGATGACCTGTCCTCATGTGAATTCATCTCTCTCTTTGCTGGATAATAGTGGTGCTATTGTTCCACAGCAAGGATTCATTTCAGAGACATGCACTGTACACTGTGGGTGAATGTACAGCCTTGATAGCTATAGCAGGTATTCTCTTGCATGTCCATTTGGAGACGACGTGGGCTAAAATCGTTAATCCTCCATGTCAGGCCATTTCTGTTTGGTCATATTTTCAACTTCTCTGGCAGCTAAATAGTTCCGAAAATAAGAACACTAATTGACCACTGTTTATTTCTGTATGGGAGAAGTATTCTAAGTGTTTTTAGCAGGTTGTTTGTGGCACGATGGTTTAACAGTCAAGCTCTTACTCACTCTCACTTTCTCTCTCTCTGGGAGGTACCTCTCAGTCCACTGCATGGAAAAAGAGTCGACTCTCTCTCTCTTTTTTTTAATAAATAAGGTCTTTTATACAAAAATTGGTAATACAGTATAGTTGTGTGTGAGGCTGGCAGGGCACCGTGTGACATCATGAGTGTTGACTCATGAGCAGATGAGTGATGCACACACAGGCTTTTTTTTCTAGCTTGCCTCCTCTCAAATTCATGTTTGGTGCAACAGAAACAGCAGTAAACCCTCTTTCTCCTTCTGTCTCACTCTCACTACAGCTTAGCTTTGGGGTGGGGGTTTGGTAATGAAGCAAGTGTTTCTATGCGTTGTGAGGGGCTGTCAGCTCTACACACAGCAGACCTCTGTCACCTGCTGCCGCCACTGAGAGGCTTGGACGGCAGGCGTGGAGCCAAGCCTGGCGGCCAGCAACAGGGCCCTGGCTCCACCTATAGACAGCTCAGCATGGTAATTTACTCTGTCTCAGTGAAGAGGTGACTACGGCCACTCATGTACAGTGTTAGGAGCAAATTGATGGGAGGCAGCAGTGGCATACAGCCAGGTTAATGTCTGCGTTTTTACACGCTTGCATACCTGGCCTCATGCAGACATGAAACAAACCGCACTGCTCTTTTTTGACTATTTGGTATGGTGATAAAATTCAAATGCCAAATAGCACAGCTAATTGGTTCTTACTGTACCAAATTAGCTGGGAATCAGGACTTTCACTTTGCACTCAGTTTAAAGGTCTAACAGTGGTGATCCTGAAGCTAATGTTTTGATCACGGCGCTTTCAGACCTGGTGTCAAAGTGCTGGTCTTTCACACTGAGGAGCCAGTTGATGGTGCCTGGCAACCTCATGCCCAGGCATTCTCCTCCTACAAGGTAAAAACCTGGAGGAAGGTCCCTGATTTCTGTGGAAATAGGCAGGA
The DNA here is from genome assembly GCA_900302535.1 of Neoniphon sammara. Lineage (NCBI taxonomy): Eukaryota > Metazoa > Chordata > Actinopteri > Holocentriformes > Holocentridae > Neoniphon > Neoniphon sammara. Next base: position 2,079 of record OMKZ01021095.1, on the reverse strand, counting down.
AGCTAGTAAGCCCACCAACAGTCCTTTCATTGGCCTTAACAAGTTGTCCATCAGAATCTGAACAGGAAAGCACAACCTGCCGTTTGTCCCAGTGAAGCATGATTGAACACTGCCACCAACAGTTCCCTATCTTGTCGACCACTCCTTTTTTGACTTCGCATTTTCCCTGGGGAGAAATATTCTGTAGGGTGAGCAGAAGTGGAAACAGAAAGTTTTTTCTGTCTAGTGAAACTGGAAGTCCAGGGAAACAGTGAAGCTTCGTCAAAGTTTGGTGCCTAATATACTGGTATGGGCACGAAACAAGGATGCTGGGACCTCACTTTGGAGGGACTACTGCTCGCCTGGAAGTACCCTCTGAAGGAGCTGGGTAAGTTGCTGGGTAAAAGGACATCTGGGCTGCCCTGCTTGCCCTGCTCCCGCCACAACCTTAACCTGGATAAGCAGCTTGAAAATGAATGGATGGACTGCTTTCAGACCAGACGGCAAAGTAGGGTAGAACATAGAGTGCGCTGTGTCACAAATGCGTATTTTAAACCTAAATGAAAATAATGTCTCTGCACATATACTGACTTTGTTTGATTGTATATTTGGGGTTGAAAATAGTCTCCATGTAGGTGTCTAAGTGAGGTCGTGCACTCTGATTGGTGGATCATAGGGGGAAATCTGTGCCCAGGAATACAACACGCATATCAACCCAGGAGTATAAAAGTTTCAATGCAAACACCACCACATCATTTATATTCACGCTTTACATTACGTGTATGTTGCGTTCAACTATAAAATGCCCCAACGACTAAAGTAAACAGGAAGCAAGCAGTAACGCCTCTCAAAGCTGCGCCCATTCCAGAGGCAGAAGAAGACAGCCTTTGCCATCGGGTACTCAGACATGCACAAAATCAACTTTTCCTCCATGCTTTTGCTGCTTGCTTATCGAATTTGGTGTCAACAGAACTTCTGCCTCCAGTCACTACACCCGACCAAATCCCATTGGTCACGCCTCTAGAAATAGGCAGTTCTCGGGGTTAAAGTTCAACTTATTTGAACTTTGGGATCACAACCTTGTGGAATTTCAAGGCAGAGTGTGTTGCTTTTGGTCATGAAGCTGTTAAACAAAGCATAGCAACCTTATCCAATGATCACGTTCTGCACAATACCATTCTTGCACAATTGCTCGAAAGACCACTAGGACTTTTTAAGGAATGTCTGTCCTTGGTTGGTTTTTTGTTGAGAATGAAAAAGGTAAGAACTGTAGCACTTGATGAGGACACAGAGAGTGAAAGAGAGACAGCAGAAAAAGGGGAGTGGAGGGGCTTGGGCTTTGGCCTTGCCAGCCGCAGTAGCAGCCGGCACTGCACTGGAAGGGGTTAACGCGAGACAGTAAAGTGAATCCAGATGTGCTGTTATTATTAATATCTCTGGCTGATGAATGGGAAGGTAAAATTACAGGCGCCAGCCAGGGAGGCCCCGTGTGTTGCCCTGCCACCCAGGCGCTTCCCAGCTCACCTCCACTGCTCCCTGTGATCCAGCAGGGTATACCGTCAGTATGCCGTCGGTAGGCCTCCATGTGGCTTCAGCATGTCAAACAGCCAGGAGGGAAAGCAGGCAGGCAGACAGGCAGGCAGACCTCTGGGCCAAACACTTTGGCCACTATTACAGCACTGGGTAAAGCAGAGGGGATGAAACATCAAAACTCAGATAGGTGGTAACAGGGAAATGACTCCATACCTCACTGTCACTGCTCTGTGTCACTTCATGTCACATCAAAATGAAGCAGTGATTTCACAATAGGGTTCAACCAGTATGGGCTTTTGAAGGCCGAAATCAATATGTTTCTGGATTGAAGCTGCCAATATTTTGGACTGAAAACTTTTCACAGCAAAAGTTATTTTGCATTGCAGAACTTTATTCTATGCAGGACGGAAAAGCCTCTGACACATTATTTAAGCTATAATACACTAAAATGATTGAACAAATAAAAAAGAATAAGAATAGCTTTACTTCAGACTAGGGGTTTCCTACCCATAACCTGTGTAGTACTGGTAAAGAATTATGAAAACAAAAATCATATCCATCATAGTG
>OMKZ01021094.1:18192-32760 GCA_900302535.1 Neoniphon sammara | reverse complement strand
GATGAGTGTAAACTGTCATTTTGTGGTGAAGCTGGGGAAAACACAAATACACATACCCACACACACACAGGTTTGTATTTCTATCTTTGTTGGGACATTACATTGACTTTCATTCATTCTCTACAGCCTTTCCCTGATCTTAACTATAGCCAACTAATGCCTAACCCTGACCTTAACCCTAACCTTAACCAAACCTTAATTGTAACATTAACTCTAACTATAACTAATAAGCCACAATTTGCGTTTTTCCCTTGTGAGGACCACCCAAAATGTCCTAACAATGACAAATGTCCTCACAAAGTCGGTACTTTTGCAGTTTTTGGTCCTCACATGTATAGAAATACAAGAACACACACACACACACACACACACACACACACACACACATGCAAGACCTGGTAGACCCAAATAATACTTTGTGTTTGCTTAACCTGTGTGGAGTACCAGATGTTCAGCTTTACCATATCGGGAAATGTCAATCGCATATTGTAAATACTTCTCCCCGATTGTAAACTTTCTCGTACTTGTCGTGTTGTCTAATGTGGCTACATGCTCCTCTCCTCGGCCATATGAACATTAATGCTTTGGCTTATCGGTTTAGGGTTGTGGTCTATCCAGCTGGTCCACATTTTACACATTCTTCTACGCTGGAAACATCAACATCCAAACATTCACGGTTACTGCGGTAGTTATTTGACATGAAGAGTGACTGCAACATGTAGGCTATAACTTTACAACCGTAGATACATGTAAGGTAAGGTTAGTTTGATATATGATGCCAGTATTAACCTTTTATCTAAAATCAGGTCTGGTCAAGTCAGGCTTGTCCACCTCTTATGTTATGGATATGATGCAGTTTGATTGATTATTACATATTTATTTTACAACTGATCATACTCTTAATGTCTATGGAACGCCCTTGACCTGAACTGATTTCAGTGAGTCGATCTGATCAGATTCCACACAAGTATGCAAGAATATGTTATTGTTTTCATTGGTAGTGGTAGCTGTAATCAAATCAGTAGTAGTTGCAATAGAAGTAGTATTAGCAGTAGTACTTGCAGTAGTAGAGATAATAGCAGTAGTGCTTGCAGTGGTAGTGCTACTGGTTGTAGCAGTGGTAGTAGCAATAGCAGAAGTGGCACCAGCAGTAGTAGAGTACAGGTTTTTCGAGTTTTTTTGCACAAAAATGGTCATATCTATTGGTACCGAATATTTGCACAAAATGTTAGATATCAGCAGATATGATCTAGAAACACTAGTTAAAGTTCATCCCTCATTCCAACCTGTATTTGTCAAAATCCACTAGCAGGCTTGCATGTTTATGGTGTAGGATTTACATCATGGCGTAATAAAGGATTCATTCATGTCACGCATGGGATAATGCACTCACGCCCCGTCCGCACATCCACGCTCTGATGAGCATGACACAATTTCTTCACGCCCAGCTTCAAGCTAGGGCTCGGCTGGTGTGTGCTCTGTGCTTTCATAGCATCACGTGATATTATATAAACTGTGAGCATGTACAGACCTAGCTTCACCATGAGCTATTCTAGTAAAAGCTGATCAAGAAATTCTGTGTGTGTGAAACCTAACAGTACCTATATTGGGCTTAGGGCTACAACCAAGCATTACCAAACAAACAATTCCCAATCAAACCTTCAGTCAAGGCCAGGGCTCCTAAAAGGTTTTCAAGTCTTAAACCCTCAATTAAACCCCCGATTTAACCCCAGACACCATTTGATCAGACTTAGTCCCACAAACCCAAATAGGAAGATTATTTGTTGAGGTTATATTGAACTTTAGAACTTTCTGCTCTCCCTGTGAGGAGGTAAGAGTGGAGAGATTCAATCCTAGGAGCGCAATAGTCATTCTTAAACATTCTCAAACATACAAAATCCCTTTAAGGACACCTGAAACCACCACAAGGACCCCTGGAACCACTTTAAAGACCCCTGAACCACCTATAGAAATGGTGGAACTACATCATAAACCCTTAGAACTACCTTAACAACCACTACGATGACGGAGCCCTGGAACTACCTAAAGTAGGGCTGGGTGATATGGACAAAATCAAATATCCCAATATGTTTGACCAAATACCTCGATATCTATATTGTGGATAATAATTGTAAAGATGACTACTGATGCTTTCAAAAAATATTTCTACAATGAGATTTTTGATAAACAGTCATAAGTAATGTGGACATTATGTCCAAGCAGATACAGGCAAAAGGTAGAACAATCAAATAGGAGCAAAAAACTGTGTCCCTTTACCGTAATCCAGCCTTTGAAATCAGAAAAGACAACACTTATGTCATATCACGATATTACGATACCCAAAATCCCAGCTGATATCAAACTTATATCACAATGTCATATGGATAGATTGCCCAGCCCTAACGTAAAGGATACCTGAAGCACTTCAAGGATCCCTGGAACCACTTCAAAATCCCCTGGAGACACCTCAAAGTTCCCTAGAACCACCTGTTGGACTACTGGAACCAAATCCCCATACCCCAATTGAAAGACAGCTCATCTTACCATCTCAAAACTAAATTTTCTATTGATCCTACTTCTACAGATCTACCTTCCCCAGACATTCCCTGGGCGATTTCAATATCTCTGCAGTACAGAGCAAGCAGCTTGTATCTGACTCTTACACCGTGGGGCTAAACACACTATAGGTTAGATTCCAAAAGAATTGATGCCTACCAAGAACAGAAACATGTTGCTACTGGTTGGTGTATAATACATCTTGGAGTGTACATAAACAGAGTGACAGGTAGTTAGGCCACAATGCAAGCCAGGGCTGGGGGATTGGAAACCCGTGCTGACTGCAATATGAGTAATGCTAATGGAATTAAAGGAACTTCTGCAGTGCCAAGACTTAAGCAGTCAGCCCAACAGCTAAAAAGCAATCTACACTGACACTGTGTTGCTTCATCACAAATTAGGATTCAACTGGTATGGCTCTTTGTGGGCTAATACATTTTATTTTTGTATTTAAGTTCCTGATATCTGATATTTTGAGCAAATATTCATTATCATAAAAGGGGAAATAAATACAGTTTTTCCTGTCCCATAACACAAAATTGCCACAATATATCTGGTTGGTAGGGCTGTTGTCAGCGATTACTTGGCCAGGCGCTGGCAACAGTGCTCCAACAGGCAAGTGACTGGCATCACAAATCATTTCAGCTACGCAGACTCATTCTCAAGCCAAAAAGCAAATGACAAAGCAATATTGCTATTGCAGTACTTGGCATGACCTCTTCGTTAAAGGTTTCTGTTGTATCTCTGTTCTACTTATCTAATTTACTCTACATTGGAGGAAAAGGCCCCATAACTCAAAGGGAAAAGAGAGGTGAGGCAAATTGATGCTGCAGTCCTTAGTGGTGGCCAACAGAGGTCAATAAAAGATGAAGAGATCATAGGTTCAATGCCCCTTTAAAAATCTAATGTCAAAAATCACAAGTATTCAGTGTAGTACTGATTAGTTCTGTGTAATATGCAATCAATATTTTAAGAATGAAACCATATCATATCCACAATATTGGAGGCGGAAAACGCTGACTGGTTGATCCCCAGTTTTATCATTTTTAATACAAGTTTTAGTTTTAATAAAACTCCCTTTAATAAAAGGCAAATTCAGGGCCCAAATATCAGTCTAAGCTCAACATGCACTATACTGTAAGCATGTGGGTGTTAAATCTAGTAGATGTGCAAAGCTGACATTATTGTGACATCAACATGTTCAGACCATTGTAGCAGATCATTTTGGATTGTATTTTGGAAAGAGCCAATAGCACAGCATTAAGCTTGACGTCCTCAAGTCATACGTCCTCATGAGCAATCAATTACTTTATCGGATTAACCAGGGTGTGCATTGTGAAAGACAAGCACTATACTCTGGGAATGTCGAAATGAGCACATGTCCAAGAGTGAAGCTAAGATGCCCTTATGTTTTCATGGGGGAAATGACATTGTGAGTCTATTTCAGTTGTAGATACATAGCTTCTAGAAACCTGTCAGCTACTGGCTGACAGGAGACTAGGCAGAATGGACTGGGATGGTATTGGTTTTAGTGATACTGGTTTAGGCTGATACCAATATTTTTGCACTGAAGCTGCTGATAACATATATTTTTGCAAATATACAGTAATAATAGTTGGCCAAATCAATGGCAAAAATGTATTCACCGGTTCCTTCTGACATGTGTTTTTGTAAAACAGCATTTAGACCACTATGGGACAATAAAAGTCTCCACTGAAACTTAATGCAGTTCTGCTAGGGTTAGCAGCTGTTTCAGGCAGGGTGCGCCACATCACATATTCATTGGTGAACTCTCGGACACATTACTGCCTTTTATAATGTATTTCTGCTAAGAGGGGAACCTCCAGCATATCAAAGGTGGATAACATGACTGACAGTGACTAATATCTGATACTTAATAAAAGCCAATATAGGCCACATATATTGCTGTATCTCTAGACTTAAATCTATTTCTATGCATATTTGATATTTGTAGGGCATGATCTGGTATTTAGCGTGGAAAAACGGGAATGTAGATGGATTTGTGCGTTTGTCCATTGATACTGGATGTGTGTTGTTGCAGTCTAAGAGACAGCTCGGCTTAACAAGGTTTCTTTTCTTTTTGCCTTCTTGTTACCCGTACGCAGGGATGTGTGGTGCTGATGATGGAGAAGGCATCAGTTCGTTAACCCGTACATGTGAAGCCAGCCTTCCTCCCAGACATTAACCATCCCTGGAATGCCTGTCAGGCTGCCCAGCTTATTAGAATACCATGCTACATGACAGAAACTATACAGACTCTGTTTAAGGGCCGATGCGGAAGTACACAAGTTTGGGCGTGATCTGCAGAAGTCAACTAGCATAATATGGATAATGGGGATCACCACATTTTGCTCAAACTCGCTAAGCTCATAGTAACTGCATGAAGTAAAGTTTCTAGTGAAGTATGTCCTTCTGGACAGTGTAAACGGCAGCGCAGCCACGACACTCTCCGTCCACTCTCATGCGGGAGGAGCGTCTAACCACACTCCATATGAACACAAGCAATTTAACGCTTCCATGCATATAGGTAAAGGTACAAATCTCGCAGAACATGACTGAACTTATTTTGCGAATCGCTAGCAGCCACCACAAATATCGGCATAGACTTAATCGACAACACAGCACTTTATTTCGATAAACTTTCAACGTTTAGAAACTGTTCACACTGTTAGCTTACGCCCATTGGCGATGTAACTTGTTTTGACGGAATAATAATGAGGCAACAGACGAATCAATATTAAAAGGTGAATTGTTATGGGGGAAAGTGCTAGTTTGTATTGAATTGAAGACTGGAATCAAATTATTCACAAAAACGGATTATTCTCTGTTGTACGACGTAGCTACGTGCCTTTCCCAGTACGAATGACAGCATTATACTAACACATTTTTCATTAAAGTTAGCTAACGCTCTCCGATACGATGTCGTGCAGTTGGCTCTGGCTCCTTGTCACCGCGACAGGGGGCAGGAGGATGCCATTGCCAAACGACAAACTAGCTAGTTCTTCAAAACACCCCAACTCAGTATTTGATTTATTCAGCATGTTATCTGATACTGTTATTATCAGTGTACTTTACCATTTCTTCGTGCACTCTATCATCAATTCTTGGTAGGACGCGGCAAACTGGAACTTGGAGGCTTTCTTTCCGACCCGTTGGAGCCGCTTCCATACCGAAGTCATGATCGCTGTCGTCAACTTATTTTCTCAAAGATGCAATAAACCAACATTAATGAGAAGAAAATAGAATTCGCTGCTCCTCTGCTGAGATGGGGAAAGTCCAGCCGCTCCTATGACAGCTCCGCTCGGAGAGCCCGGCAGTGTGACCCGCTGCCTCCACAGTGACCGGAGACTAGCAGCAAAACAAACGCACGCCGCTCGTCTGACCACCGTCAAGTCGGCTGGTATGAACACGGTGACTTCCGGTGATGACTTTCAAAACTTTCTTTATTGTGAGCATGCAATATCTTTTCTAGCAGTACAATATGCCAAAGTTTAACTTATAACATGGACCAAATTGTAATGTCAGTTAGTAATAACTTATCACATTTACCAAGGATATTTTGTCAGTTGCGAGTCATTTCTCTAGTTCCAGAATAGCAGTTGGTGTGGAATCTATGCAAGAACTCTTTGCCATATCTTATGATTGAACCAGTGCACCTGGTAATGCGTTGAATAAAAGAGTAAACAAAGAATATTTAGGAATCTGTGGTAAATATCTGTAGGAATATTTAGTGTTATCCCACCCCTTCCCCGAAATCCTTCTTGTACTCATTCTGCTGTATTTCAAAATGAGGCATGGGACGCTCTTATTTTGAAAGACATTTGCTCAGCTTTCGGTTTCAGCCTGGCTTTCTTTGGCTGACTTGATGCAGCTGCTCTAAGATCATTATGATGGACAGTTATGCTTCATCATCTGTCGAACAGAGCACAAATAAGTGGGATAATGTTGAAATTGTTACAGGAAGGAATTAGAGTAATCCTATTGCACATTTTAGAGAGATACTATACAAATATGGAAAAATTAGAACTCCCTTAAGGAATATTATAGTGATACTATAGGAAATAATACGTCATTATAAAAATGAAGTCCAGTAAGGTCACTTTAAAATTCATTACCACAGACTAGAAGAAAATAAGTATTATAAAGTCCAGTAACTATATAATCTCACTACTACAGATATACTTGAAGTACCTAAGGGAATACTATAGGAATATTAAAGTGACACAATAGGAGATCAAAATACCCGAAAATACAGTAAAATCACTAATAAGTACCTTGCAACAGCATGAGTCCCTATAGAACTATTTAATATGAATATTTTAGTGTTTTATTTTTATTTATTTGTTTGTCGGGGCTAGGTTATTAATTACGCATAGAGGCATCAGTTCCTGTAATACATTAGCTAATAGGACAAACATTTCCTCCCTAGTTGCATCAGCCTGCTGCAGATGACTGTATCTAACACAAAGAGAATAAGCAGCTAACTCACAGGTGGGTTGTTATGCAATGGATGCAGGCCAGCCATTAGGTGAGGCCTATGCAAACAGTCTTAAGATCAGCCAAATAATGATTAAATGATCAAAGCCGTGGTGAGGGATATTCTGCCTTTAAATACAAAATAAAAATTACTGGAGAGCCTGAGAGGGGACATTTGCCCCACTAATGACTGTCCCTCAGTTGCAGGGACTTTTTCAGTTTACCCCTGAGTCTATTTATAATCTGTTGCCGACACGTAGAGCAGGTGGGAATATACTGTAGCCTCTGAGAACACACAACACAGAAATAAACTCCCTATCCGCACCTACATGCAGGGTATAAGATTCAGCTTCCCCTATCATGAATTATCATGAGTTTGTTTCAAAATATACGATGGCTAAGGATACAAATAGCCTCATGTAATGTTTTGTAGTTTTAATGTTAATATGTAAATTCGAAGAAGTCCTCACAATATTAGACCCTGATTGGCTGACAACAGCATTACAGGCTTTCCAGATAGATCAAATGCAGCAAACTGGCCTGGTTGTAAGGCCTTCAGTGATTCTTTAATAAGGGGAGCCAATCAGGACCAAGTCCAGTTGTGATGCTCTGACTGGAGTAATCCTGCTTTCACATGGTATCAGATATACTGAAAACTCATCCTGTTCACATGTGCAGACAACTTCAAAGTCCCTCACACTGGACTTTCCAATAGCATGCAAGTGCACAGTTAGCTCAAAACCACTTGTGAACAGGATGAGTTTTTGAAAAATCCAATGTCAAACTTAACTGCATGATCAAAATTTACTTTTCTTTGCCAGGAGATCAAGATTTCACAAACTTTTGTGGTTGCAGTGATTCAAAAACTTTACAACTGTGAAAAATGAAGTGTAAAACAGCTGTCACTGTTTCATACATCAGCAGACTAATTTGCCTAATATTTTCCGTCTTTGGACAACAGACAAGATCAAAGCCATCATGGAAAACCCCTCTCTCCCTCTCTACAACCAGTTGTGGCCAAAGCAATTAACTACTTTATATAGACATTATGTTTCCACACACACATGGAGGAGATCTGCACTCTACTGAGTTGAACAGAGGAAAATGTGAATTCCTTTTACAGGGCTCTTTTAACATTACTAGTGTCAGAGTATAAATTAATATTGTTTGTATTATTTCAGGAGTTAAGGTCACACAGCAAATAGAGATGAATTCACTAGCTCATGTGATTGTCATGAGTTATGTGATTGTACTGAGTTTGGGTTTTAATTAATAAGAGGAAAGCCCTTCAAGCAACAGTTATATCAGTTTCCAGTTTAAGGCCAATACTATTATATATATTTCTTAATTAACATGTGGGTAGCAGATATTTTGTGCATTTTTAGAATTGTCCATTTTCATTCAAAAAAAATTAACGTCTAATCTAAGGATGTGATCACATCCTACACTTCTTTGGCCTCTTAATCAGTGTGGAAAAGTTTACTTTGTTGGATTTTTGGTTCATTTATGTTCCCACTGCCAAAATACAAGCAAAGCCGTGCTTGTAAACAAAAGTTGCTGTAACTTTAGTTAAGCATGATGGACTCGTCTGCACTTTTTGCTGTAATTTCCCTTCTCTGGTGTAAACACAGGGAGATGAATGAATATGAATGAATATGAGCCTTTACTTCAGCCTCAAACTTACCTCAAACTAACTGGGCCAGTTCTGATTTTTATTTAAAAGGCCAATATCGACCCCATATATTGGTGTAACCCTAGAATGTACCGTCCCCATGTCCATCTGTTCTTGAGTGATGCGTCCAGCTCCCTGCCCATTCCTTAGGGGGAGTTCATTTTGTGGACTGAACCTCCCCTGTCAGTGTATTTACATCCTCCCTCTCTCCCAGCAGTCATGCTGGGAAGCAGCTGGATTTGGGTGGGAAAAACTAAAGGAAGAAATAAGGAAGAGCGAAGGGGGGCTGAGACACAAGGGAATAGCACTGTTTTTAAAGCTGGTCTTTTGCCAACATGACATTACAGCGAGGCTGTGTTTATCTGACAAACTCCTCTGGGGATTACATTTCCTGGTCCCACTAGTTGTAACCACTGATAGAACTTAATTATGGATGTGTCTGGAGTGTACTGAATCAAAGAAGCCTTCATTAATTTTTACTAATTTTCAGAAATTTCAGAAACAGAAATTATGAATTTGATATAAGACAGATAGATAATAGGAAGAACCTTTGTAATGAATTGATTGAAATATCTTAATATCTTGCTAGTTAGTTTAAAGGAATACTCCAACATTTTGGCCAAAATACACTTTTTTCAGATTTACACAATGTACCTTGTGTATTACACGGTAATGTCTTGGAAAACAATTTTAATTCTTGGGGGAAAAAAATAAATTATTTATTTTTTATTCCAAGACACGTATTTCAAAAACACTTGATACATTATGTATATAAGATAGCTTTGGAGTTGCTGTAGGGTTTATTTTTTCACTTTGGAGCTAGGCTAATGACTCCTGTAGACTCCTGTAGACATACAGAGGTGAAAATGGTATCGAATATGTTGTCTTAGTCTGGGTAAGTCGGAAAAAGGGTATTCCTTTAATATTTGACAGGTTCTGGAGGCAAAAGTGACAAAATTGACCAAAACTACAATGCATGTTACAAAATGTCACAAAACGTGAGCAATTCTGTGGTTTAAGTAATCAATTCAAACATGACGAAAACCTTGAAACACAACCCTGGTAGATGCAATCTAGTATCATGCCATTCACTAATATATCTTGAGAATCCTGCTTACTGCAGTGAGTTCTAGGAACTGTCAGGACACGAAAGTGATAGTAAAGGCATTGCAAATGAAATTGCTGATTTCAAGATGAATTAGGAGGAGCATTCAGCAGTTATCAAGGCAGGACAGACGTGGAGGTCCCAGTGAGAGGTTAAGACACTGACCGGAGATAACACATTGTTTCCTTCAGATCACAATAACCACTTAATTAACTCTTTTTTTTTTAGGTTAGTGGGCATTACTCTGAGCTAAACTATTTCCCAAACAATCTACTTCCTGTTTGCTGGCCACCCATAGGTTGGTGTGCATCCTGTTTTTGAATACAGGGGACTTCTATGTACTTAAGTGTAGAGTTAGACTGATACATGGGGTCAATACTGGCCTCTAGTTAAACACCCGATATCATTAGGTTGATGTTGAGCTCCTCTAATAGGATGGATATTATGCATTTTGACTGATTACATATTTATTGTAGAATGAACAATAACACAGCGGTTTTCTACGTGAAGACCTTAAAGGAATACTCCAAAGTTTTGGGCAAAATACCCTTTTTCCAACTTACCCAGACTGAGACAAGATATTCGATACCATTTTCACCTCTGTACGTCCACTGGTTCAGTTCTGATAGCATTTCGTGTTAATATGACTTGAAGTCTACAGGAGGCATTAGCCTAGCTCTGTCAAAGTGAAAAAAACAGACCTTACAGCAACTTTGAAGCTGTCACATTTACACAATGTATAATGTGTATTTGAAATACACGTCTTTGATTTTTTTTTAAACAAGTGTCTTAAGGAGAAGTTAGATGGTAGCAATGATAGGCTATAGTTCCTACCATCTAATTTCACAAAAAAAGCTAAAGAAATTCCAAGATGGATTTCATTACCGTTTAACACACAATACATTGTGTAAATAAGACAGCTTCAGAGTTGCTGTAAGGTTTATTTTTTCACTTTGACAGAGCAAGGTTAATGACTCCTGTAGACTTCAAGTCTTTACTCTAAGCTAACATAAAATGCTAGCTATCAGAGCCAAACCAGTGGATGTACAGAGGTGAAAATGGTATTGAACATATTGAACACTGAACAAATATATCAGTCAGAGCCAGCTTGAGTGCCACCCAAGGCTCAGGATGTGCAAGAGGAAATGTCACATAAACACCTAAGAAAAGAGCCAGAATGGCAGACAAAAGACTTTTTTTTGTAGTGGTTGGTGAAAGAAAGACTGACATATTTTTGTCTTGATGTGTGGTTAAATCATCTGTATTAATCAGGCTCATAACAAAACAGGTAGGCATGAAACATCTGATAGCCTTTAATTGCTGAGTCTTCAATGGAATGGGCTCTCAAAGGACTTTAAAACATACCTCAAACATACATTGATGAAAACACCATTCTAAATTAATCCTCTTCTGACATGCTGACTTTATTTCATCACAGTAGTTTCATTTATGCAGGTTTTTAAAGTCTTTCTAAAGTACATTTTACGGACATACATAGCAGCCAATATGTAGAAATGAATCAGCATTAAATGTCCAAATATTTCAAACATGCCCTGATACGGTACTAATGCATTTTACAGCTCTCCATATTTCTGTGTTCACTTCCTAGTGACTGGGATAATAAAATATTTCAGCTCAATGATCAAAATCAATGTTTTTTTCTAGGAATGGTAAAACATCTACTTTAGATTTTCAACTGGTGGAGAAATCAGATCCCTGCCTGCGTTATGACCCACTGTACCAACCTTCCCCAGTTGTGACCTTGGTAAATATAGCCCGGCTTAGCCAAACACCTGTCATCTGTCTGTCAGAACCACAGAGGGGGCGACAGTCAGCAAGAGTGCGCACACATACCATAAAAATATTAACAAGGTCATAGAAAATCACAACCCTCCCTGCAGCCCTGAGCGCACAGGTCTACAATCACACGCATGACCTTTCTGGATGATCAAATTCTACATACCAAGACCACCATATATTATCTAAAATTAACTATGTGCTACAGCTCTTTGACATGGTTTTAAAGGTCCTATATCATTCACTTTTCATGATTTTATTTTCAAATCTAGCCACAGAATATAAAAAATATGTTTTGTAAATAATATGTAGTTTAATTAAAGGGATAATTGTTGAATGAATTTGAAGACAGATTCAAAAGTCACAATACATGACTGTTGGAAGGATTGGAAGGATTTTAGCGATTATTCAGTGAGGGCAGACAGTCAGGACCAAGTCCAGTTGTGGAGTGTTTAGTGGGATTTGTCTGAAAATAACCAGCAGGCCCTCTGCCACTGCCGCCCTGCTGGCTTGGTGCATGTCGGGGAATGCAAGAAGTTGGGAGAATGGGGTTTGTACATTTTGGCCTGAGGGTGGCGCTTGAGGAAAGGTCATGAGGTCACCACAGCTGACGGGGTTCTTCATGTGCTCACCAAATGTCATGGTAATCTGTCCAATAGATTGTGAGATATCAAATTTGATATTTTGGCCTAGGGGTGGTGCTAAAGGAAAGGTAATGGTGAGACCAAAATTGATAGGGTTCACTTTCTGGGAAGCATGAGTATGTTCAGGAAATTACTTGGCCATCCGTCTATTACATTTAGTGATATGTTTTGTACAAGTCAAATGTTTGGCCTGAGCGAGGCACTAGAGGAAAGGTTATATGGTCATCACAATCAAGGGGAATCCTCCTTTGGGGAGCATGTATGCACTCACTAAATATTACCGAAATCCACTGATTACATTTTGTGAAATCTTGCAACGTTGACACTGTGGCCTGAGTATGGCTGTGCTGGAAAGGTGATGACATCACCAAAGTTGACAGACTTCATCCTCTGAGGAGCATGAATGTGCTCACCAAATTCCATGTCAATCCGCCCAACAGATCTCAAGATATGTTGCCCTGGAGTAAAGTGTTGATGTATAGATGGACCAACAAGGCCATGTAATAACTTGACTTGAACAAAATGAATGCAAATTTTGACAATGACTAAATATTTTGGTCATAAACCTCTGCAAAGAGAAAACAGAGGAAATTTTAATTACTGTAGTTCCCCTTTAAGGCAATTAACATTCTATTCAGCCAATTTAATAGTTAATCACAAAAAGCAAAATGATGTGAAATATACAGTGGGCATGGACAGAGGTGGTCCTTTGGAAATCATCAAACTTTTCTTCCTCTTACAACTGTTGGTCTTTGTCTCTCCCTTTTGCCTCTTTGTTAACCACTTTCTAACAGTAGTGCAAGATAGTACAAAGTGTTTAGTAGTAGTTCTACCACTAGCATATGGAATATTTCTTAAACCTAATTAAAAAGTCACTGAAAAGCCACATGGGAACTGAAAACACGTCCTTTTTGGACAAATACTGGTTTTCACATATGAACAACTTCTTGCACATTGTATGCTGACATCACGAGTTTTATGTAAAATTGTCAATTCATTGATGAAAAATTAAATAATTTCACACAGACAATGGGAAATGTCACATGTTCACATATGAGAAACGCCCTGTGTCCAAATACCATGTGCTTTCAATTCACATGTGAGTTTACACGTGACTTTTGCTTACAAGGCATGGCAGCAGTGGTAGTACTTGTAGTGGTGATAGTGGTAGTGACAGCAGCAGTTGTAGTAATAATCTCAGCTATAAGCTCAGCTACTTCAAGCCAAAAGTCAACCAGTATTACCAGTTCAGTTCTCCTGTGGCATACTGGTGTTGATCATGTGAGCTGGTAAGAAACCCCTTTGTGCAGCGTGAAGTCCCAGAGGCAGGAGTGAGGACGAGTACTTGACACAGTATTTTAGACGGCGTTGGAGGCTCATGTGTCTGGTGACTGGAGATCACAAGGCTGTCACGACCATCAGTCATCTGTCTCTCTGCTGGCCCACCAAACCAGAGCACACCAGTCTGAGCCGCTTATGGGTCCGACTGGGAGAGCAGGAAAGGGAGGCCACAGACTGGTGACTCAGCTAAATTCAAGATAAAACAAACAACTGGTAGTATTGTAATCTATAACAAATGATTTTCATGTTTCCGCTGCTCCATTGAAGGATTACATTTGACATTTTGAAGATACAAAGCCCTCAGTGTGCAGTGGCAATATGCAAGATATGTGAAATAATAGCTAAAATATCTGCAATTCAGACTTAGAAAATGACAAAAAAAACATTTATTTTTTTATATTTAGATCGACGCTGCTTTTAAGTGATAATCCAAGAGTTGCTTTGTTTTCTTGATGGTGCCTTTATCTGCTGTGGTGCCCCAGAGATCACGTCAATCAAACAGTGTTTCGAGCACTGTAACATCTTTGGCTTTCACGTTGATGAGGTTTGAGTTTCTGCAGGTGGCGCTCCTTTATTTGTCTGTTCAGCCATGGTGGCAATCACTAGCCAATTCTTCTGTTTATTCCTAAACAAAACGGAAAACCCATCACTTCCTGAGTGCCAGAGGATTTTTTCCACAAAAAAGCTAACAATAGAGTGTTTGGCAAATGCAAAAGCTGTGATGAACTGGATATTTATGACTGTGTTATAACAATCAGAATGATTTATATGAAAATGTCACACATTACTGTAAAAATGCTAAATACAACTACACCCCTCATTGGTCACCCACCAGCATAATGCATTATTATGCTATACAAGAAAGGCCAAAACATGCCTCCACCCTAAAACCTTAGTGCATACAAGTCAAGGATATGACCTAACAAGATGGATGACCTAATACACAAACAAAGCTG
>OMKZ01021092.1:16916-39012 GCA_900302535.1 Neoniphon sammara | reverse complement strand
GACGGATGGAGAAAGGATGTGGGAACGTGTTAACCTTTCTGCCCAGACAGGAGCAGTGTCTCTAACCAAAGAGGATCTCCGTCCCTCTTCAGTTTTAGAAACGTTTCACTGCTTCACATTTTATCTCCTACTGTCCTGTAAATCCAATCAAAAGAATTTCTAATCTGTCCGTATGTAATGAGAGTAACGGCATAAAAATCGACCTTGAAAAACATGGACAGCATAGAGCAAAAAAAAACGAAATAACTGATAACGTCTGCTCAGCGGGGGTTGTAAATTCCATCTTTCTGTTATTTACCATCTTTTTCCCGTTCTTGCTTTGAGAAAACAAAAACATCTCAGCAGTCAGCATATTCTGTCAAACGCAGAGACTCGGTTAACAGGTGAGGTTCACTGTCACAACACATGACAAAACCACGCCAAGAAGCTGATCAGAATGTCACACGCTCAATCTCTCTCTCCCTCAGTCTGTGTGTTTGAGAGAGACAGAAAAAGGAAAGACAGACAGAGAGAGAGAGAGAGACAGAGAGAGAGGGGGAGACAGAGAGAGAGAGAGAGAGAGAGAGAGAGTGGGAATGTGTACCGACTCACCCCCGGAGCGAAACTCCATCTTGTACATTCACATAGACGTTGAGATCAAAGCTGGTTTTGTTCTTCCACTATGATCTTATCTGATTGCTCTTTATCTTTTTGTTTACTCCAGACCCAGATGAGGCCGTGCATTAAATCTCTCTTAAATCTGAAGCTCCTGCGTCATGTTTTTTTTTCTTTCTTTTTTCTTTTTATTGAGAAAAACAAACACTAAGCTCTTGTGCTACTCAGTGCCTCTTCAAGACCATAAAGCAATCCACACCAATAGGCACAAAGAGCTATTACAAAAGGCATTGATGCATGCATATCTGTATGCTTGCACGCACGCACACACGGACACACACACACACGCACAAATATGCACACAGAACCTGAACCAATCGTTTCAGGTCTCGGAGGCCTCGATAAGCTTCTGTAAATCAGCCACCATCTAGCAGTGGGTTTTATTCCCTCTCTCTCTCTCTCTCTCTCTCTCTGTCTCTCTCTCTCTCTCTCTGTGTGGATATTGGGTTATGACCCGTAGGCAGGAGGTTATTTATTGCCTTTGTCTCAGCCTGCGTTGACTCCCAGCCAGTCATCTAGGCTTCTGGGCTAATAGAAAGCAACACAGGGTTGTAGATCTATAGGAAGCCCGCTGGGCTGCAGGGACACAGCTCAATTGCCTCCTCATTGTCTTCTCCACGGATTCTCAATGTCTCTCAATTCCTCAGCTTTCTTCCTCTACTTTTTTGGTAATGGCCAAACCGCCAAAATAAAATGAAAAATCGCAATTGAGGGCAAGATGAATCTCACCAGTGAGTGGCTCAGTGTTGCCATGTGAAGAGAGGAGGGAAGGAGGGAAAAAAGGACGGAAGGTTACAGAATCGAAGCACACCCGAAGTCCATAAACCTCTCCCAGAGGCTCCTGGCAGAGATGATAGACAGCCTGCAGCCTGCTGACCTGCCTTTTTCTCCAACACATAAGAAACATCTCTATCCTCAGACAGTGGGCTGCTGCCTTTGTAATGGAAAACCAAGGTGCTGGGTTAACACATAATAGCAAAGAAGCAAAGAAAACAGAGTAAATCATCACCGCATGAATGAAACTTAACCTTGATAGTCTGTCTCCATAGTAATGACAACTTCTGCACGCTACAATACAAATGACTGTGACTTCCTGAAAAGTCTGCAAAGCTCTCCAGTCGCTCAGAGCGCCATGAAAGCCCGCGCCCCCCACCCCTCCCCGCGTTCCCCTCCTGCCTTCTCACCTTCACACAGCAGCTGCGAAACGATCTCAACAAGGCTGTCATCTTTTACTAGTGGACCCCTAACCCAATCTGGCAACTCTAAGCCCACCATAATTTGAAATATGGGCCCACCTGTCATTGCAACAAAGCTGACAGTGGCTGACAGCGAGGGGGAACTACCGCCGACTGAGAATGTATGAGGGGGTCCTTGAGTGATGACAGCACAGGTAAGACAGAGACCAGTGATGCAACGGAGACAAGGCTGCTATCTGATACTGCGAGAGGGGCCTGCCTGCCTGCTCCAGTTCAAATCCAAGATCCATGTCTGTGCGCACGTAAAACCAATTCTATATCAGTGTCAAGCTTGTTTGTGCAGGCAGTATTTACAGGGTGTGTGTGTGTGTGTGACATGGGTCAAACAGAACAGCTAATAGACCTCGTAAATGACGTCAGCATCACCTTACGGTTCCACAGCATTTTTCTCTATGAGCTCTTCAAACATTGTATGTTTTTACCGACACGCATTTATCTCTCTCTACTGGGTTATTCTATTTCTGTAGTCGTTCTCAAGCAGTCGGTTGCTAACAGGCTGCTAAGGGCAAGCTAAACACTTGGTGACAGATCATTTACATTTAGCAGGACTCTGATTCTGTTCTCCCCTCTTAATACGTTTAGGATCACGCTTAAATGATGCACCAGCCAGCGAAACTGACATCATGACAGATGAGCTGTAAGTTAGCTAGATCGTGGTGAAGTGGGAAGATTACAACATCGGGGTACGGTTACTAAGCAACGCAGAGACTCAGCTGGCAGCAGGTGACATAAGTTATGTGCGCCAAAGTGTTTAGCTCACTTTTTAGCTGAGGAACTTCTTCAACTGGGAAACTTTTACAGAAATCAGATAACACAGTAACAACAGAGCGACATATATAGGTAAGTAAAAACATCCTATATTTAAATATCCTACATTGAATGCAGAGTGTGAGAGGGGTGTTTATGTGAAACCTATTCATTTTCCCCATCTAGTAATTGCCTGTGGGACCATAATGACGCAGCTACATCATAATTTATTACATGACTTAGGAGGTCTACTGTGCCAAATGGGTGGGCATTGCCACACAAGACCATACAATGAGATGTTCCCCCCCCCTGCAGCACTTCATGCACTTCAGAAATCTCAGCAAATACTAAGATCTATTTGCAGATCCTATGCATGTGTTTAGTTTTTATTACCACTGCCAAAGAGGTGATGTTTTTGCCTGTTTGTTTGTTCATCTGTTTGTCTGTCAGCAGAATATCTAAAAAACTTATGAGTGGATTTCCATTAAATTCGGTGAACAGATTTTGGAGTTGATTTCCTTTTTTAAACAACTACCATGTTTTGGGGTTTTTTTTTGCCACAACTATGAAACTAAAGGGAGACTGAGATTTGATTCCACATCCTAAGGGTCAAGAAATCAATTTGACTACAATTTTCAGGAGATGAATGGAATGATGTTTTCGAGGGTAAGAGCAAGTGGGAGAATCGTTCTGCATTAATAGAGGTTTTCACTGTGAGTGCCTTCTAGTGTTTTCATGTAATTTCAGGTGGAGTGGGTATAAAATAAAGCAGGAGTGCGTGTCTAAGTGTGTGTGTGTGTGTGTGTATGCGTGTGTGTGGCTCTAGTTAGATATGAAAAACTGAGATGCCATAAAAATATCAATGAAAAATATTGAGGCCACGTCTGCCTGAATTATTGCACTCTTTTTAACAAACCTCTTTACAATATCCGCTCCATTCCAGCAGGAAAGTCCATCAGCGGAGGCCAGCTCGCTCACACACAGCTGATCTGCCAAGCCACCATAGTACGTACGGTACAGACGCAGACTGTTCAGAAACTCCCTGGCAAAACAGACATATACAGGCACAAAGATGATTTACATATTGTAGAGAGTACTGTATCTATTATTGCAGTTTTGGAGATGCAATGAACAAAAACATGAAAATCACACAAGCAAAATTAGTTTGCCTCCCTTCTTTCCACCCACACATCTGGTATCTTTCTCCTACTCACTTTCTCCTGACAGCGAGGGAGTCTCCTGACTCTCTGACATAAGCTTTAAGAGGGATGGAGTCTCTACTGCTGCTGTGCTGCTGGACGCTGACGGACTGTGCAGGCTTTCTGGTTGGCGGGCCACACAGTTTATGCACCTATTACCCCAAGAAGGCAAAGAGACGGAGACTTGAGACACAGATTTTCATATGAACAGTGAGAGAGAAGCAAGAATTTTAAGCCTTGCAAATCTCGTTAAATTGTACTGATGCATGGCTAATCTGCCTCATTTTAGATGGCTGAGTGACAGATGTTTACACCAAGGCCATTAGTGCAGCCAAGCCTCTCATCTCCCGTTTCTGAATGCCATTTTATGTGCAGCCTATCAAGCGGTGACACTAGTCAGCCACTAGATGGAGCTGCTGCGTCTAAATCAGCACAGCAAAGACTGCAGTCGTTTTCAGGAATAAATAGAGCCGCTGCGCTGAATATAGTGCATTATGATTCATTCAAACTCTGGCATTTTCATTAACTATTCTGTGGTATTAATTTCATTGTAAGTAACATAAAAACAAAATAAAGATGCATGTAGACTCAGAAACAAATAGCATAAGGTAAAACCATTACTTTGGTAATAAAACAAGTCCACATTTAGTTAAACGAGTCAAAGAATAAGGAGTAGCTGTGGATGCTCGTGGTTCTAGATTTGGCTCGGATCCTGCTCTGGTTGGCAGTTTGAGTTTCTGACCGCCATGGAGCTGCCCACATGGATGTATTTCTGGAGAGTTCTGGCATGCTCTGGTCTGGCCAACCTGTTGTTGTGTGGTATGTGCAATTTTCAAGCCATTTATGCTTGGTCTCTGTACCACATACCTCACTGACAGTGAGCTAGCAGTTGGATGAGTTCAGAATAAATGTCTCTTCAGTACAGACCTAAAACGCTTTATTCTTTATCTTTCCTTCTCCAACTCACTCTGACAGATTCACTGGTGAAACTGTTTATTGCCCCCCTACAGAGCCTGCACACCACAGTTGAAAGTCTCTCTCCCCAAACAATATTCTAAGACAAAAACTTAATCCCTCCACAAAGAGGATTTGACCTGTGCTGAGAGGCGGGGTCCGTTTTTTTGAGCATGTGCCACAGCGTCATGAAGCAGTGTGTGAACTCCTAGAAGCACTTGCTCCAAGTCATGAGGTCCCTGCATCCGTGCCGACAGGCCCTCCAGCGAGCGAACAAACTCCCTCCAGTGGGTGTCGATCTCTGCCATGCTTGCCAAACAGCCTCGTATGACGTTGAGGCAGTAGCCCATGCAGGGCTTGGACTGGGTTAAGCCCTGTGAAATGCAATTAGAATGGGATCACAGATAATGAAGAAATGCTGGTAAAAGTTTTTATTTAAAGGGACAGTTCAGCCAAAAGACAAAAAAGATATTTTCTCACTTAACCCTAGCGCAATCTACCCATCCATCCAGATAGTTTGAGTGAACATCGGTAAACTGTGGAACCTATCTGCCCCAAAGGAGAACAAAATCACAGATACAGTTTGTGTTGTATTCTACAGCAGGTATTAATTCCCAGCGAAACTCTCCCCAACCCCCAGAGCTGTGGATTATGCAGGATATCCATGTCATTGTTTTTGGAAAGATCTTTTCCTGGTGAATTTTTCCCATCTAAATTTTTTACAGTTTGAGTTCCACAAACACATACTCATCCAGCCCCATTTTATTGTGGTGCCAGGAGACAGGGAAGATCGTGGCAGACTGGAAAGCTTACCAATCACACAAAAACATCTGGGCAAACAGACTGCACCAGGGGTAACTGGGAAAATATCTTTTTCTGTATTTTGAGTGAACTGTTCTATTAATATGCAGTCATACCTGGCAGTGAGGACAGTAGTGCATCTTGAGTAATGCCCTTCTGCACTCGCGGCTGAACTGCAAATGGTCAGTGGTGTTGATGACCTCGATGCCAAGGTGCAGCGCCTGAAGCAGAAGCTTCCCAGAGACCCCAGAACGAGCAATCTGATTGGCCAAGAGGCTGGGTGTCGCACCGAATGGCCTCACGTCCCGGCTTGCTGACCTGATGCACTCAGCGTAGCCCGGTGCTATGTCACTGAGGCCTGGGTTGATCAGGTGATTGTAGACCAGCGGGAAGAGGGCGTCGAAGAATCGTTGGACTAATTCGTCCACGTTGAGCTCGGAGCCCAGCAGGAAGAGGCTGATATCAGTGAAGAGTTCCCGCACAGGGCCCGCGGCCTGGCCAGCCATGTGGCGGTACGACTCCTGGAGGACCGTGTTGGTGTGATTCTCCGCCTGCTTCATGAGAACTTCAAATGTCTCTATAGGATGGAGAGAGAAAGAGAGAAAAAAGAGTGAGGAAATAACAGGAACAGGGGGATTTAACCTTATATTACTGCACTCTCTCCTTTCTCTTGCTTCAGTTTTACATTGTTCATGCCACCATTTGGGAGCGAGATACAGTGAGAAATGAAAGATGAATATTCTCTGACAAGTCGCACTGAACTCACACACCAAGCTACGTACAGCCAATTGGAGAAGAGAAGAGAAGAGAAGAGAAGAAAGGAGAAGAGAAGAGAAAAGAAGAGAAGAAAGAGAAAAGAGTCTTCAGTGGCCCCAGCAGGAGCTGCAGCCCCCTGTGTTGCTCCTGCTGGGAGGAGATGTAGAAGAGCAGCCGCCTGCAGCACAACCTGACAACTCCATTCTCACCCAACACTGGGAGAGGGAAAGAGAAAGGAGCAGAGACACGAAGAAGACAGAGAGGTGGAGAAACATGACAGAGGAGAGACAGAGGCTTAGAGATAGAGATGGAAATGGAAAGGGAGAAGAGAGGTTGGGAGAGTCAGGGGGACAGATAGAGCAAAACCCGAGGAACTTGGCACATTAATTCTTCAAAGAAAAGGAAGCGTTCATAATCATGTCCTTTCCGTTTGCAAACTGCACACACACACACGTGCGGGCTTGTTACACAAGCACGCATAATGCTTTACGATAAGACACTCGCTTTTGACTTACAAAAATATACCTGCTGTCAAATCCTCGGTGTACTTTTTTCACCGCACACTATTTTTCATCACCTCAAAAGTTACTGTCCAGCAAATGTTAGCAAGCTGCATTTGATGGAAATATCTGACTACTCCTGGAAATGCTTCTGTGTGAATAACAGGAAAAAGTCCCATGCACAGGCTGCTGCATCAGCCACATAAGGCACAAACACATCCTGCTGCTGCTCCTTTGTCTGCTGCAGGAGTGCATCCAGCTCTGTGAGCAGCATCCACTTTTGCCTTTGAGTGTTTCTCTCTCTATATGTCTGTGTGGGTTTATGTGTGTGCGTTTGTGTAACCTTATGACATCCAGCATTCACCAATAACACTAATGCTCACAGGAGGCCTGCCAAAAATATGCGCTTGAGGGCAGGATCAGAAAGCTTGCTCCCACTGGGCACCGGCAAATTTAGCACAAAAAGTAAAAGTGAAGTGCATCGGTCTCTGAGAGAGATGATAGCATGCTCCTGCAAGGAGCTTTCTCCTGCATGGTCAACTGAATCTGAAATCTCTTCGTGTTCCTGTGTTGGGATAACGCAAAAAAAAGACTTATTTTAAATAACCCCAGCACAATACAAATGCCTCTCATTAAACTGGCATACCAAGCTTGCCTTTTTTTTCCTTTCTCTCTTTTTTCTTTTTATGGAGTTAAGACCTGAACCACGGCTATTCTCACATCATCATGTGCTTGTCATGGGTTGTGGGGCAATGGCCAGGGTGAAGGCCTAGAGCTGCCTGGGGGGGCTGAGAGGCTGAGGGTGGCTACCACACTGCGAGGTGGGGGGTTGAGTGTTATACAGTACGCACTGAC
This sequence comes from Neoniphon sammara, assembly GCA_900302535.1. Lineage (NCBI taxonomy): Eukaryota > Metazoa > Chordata > Actinopteri > Holocentriformes > Holocentridae > Neoniphon > Neoniphon sammara. The sequence goes on along the minus strand of OMKZ01021092.1, from coordinate 31,290 downwards.
GAGGAGAGACTGACCGAAAGCCCCCTGGAGACAGGGGACTGAGAGGGGGAACAGAGAGGTGTCTGGCATGCCTACAGGCGCTCTGTCTCCAACTGGCAGAGCTAAACACCAAGCTATCAGGAAGAGAGTCTGAATCTAGGTCTTCTGTGATCTAGCAGGGATGTCATACTAAGATCTAAGGCCAGGAGAAGTGTGTGTGGATGAGAGACCTGTGTCTGGTACACAGGGAGCCATCTAAATTGGCCAGAGCCCAGCGTGAACAAAGAAAATGATGGAGCATGGGTAAAGAATGACAAAGACAATAGTGGTGGCTGTGGTAGCATGGTGTAGGGGTGGTGTATGTGTGTGTGTGTGTGTGTGTGTGAGAGAGAGAGAGAGAGAGAGAGAGAGAGAGAGAGAGAGAGAGAGCATGTATGTGTGTGGAGGGGGCAGAGAATAAACAGAGAGCTGTATGCACAATGTAGCCAGAGGAGAAAAAAAGACAAAAGAATGAAAAGATGATGGTTGCGATGGTAGTGTAGGTGGTATTTGTGTGCACGTGTGTTTGTGTGTGAGTGTGTGTGTGTGTGTGTGTGTGTGTGTGTGAGACTATTTGAGAGAGATAGGGGCAGACACACAGACAGAAAGAAGGCAGACAGAGACAGAGAACCTGATATGTGCACACAGACTACAGCAAGGGATTATTCCAAACATTTGATTTATGAAGCAGAGCAGGCAGAGTTATGGACTGGTCCCACAGGGATTACACCACATGCTTCTAGGGGGGAAGTTTCACCAGATTAGATTGTGGAGTTAATGAGTCCCACCTGTCAAACAGCACAAAGAATAACTGTGTGGTAAACAATTTCCTCCCTCTTTTCTCTCTGCCCCTCACCGTCTTCCCCTCGCGCTCCCTTTGAAGTTTCTCTTGTCATGAAGTCACCCGCTGAGCTGCATCCATAGGTGCGCAAAGGCACGGTGGAAAAGCAGGAGAGCAAGTTCAACACCGGTTCTACTGTCTTAACAGTCTGTTCGAATGGGGGAACGCCCACACAAAGGTCGCTAACTCTCAGATCAGAGTTAATGAATTATTTGGCAGCAAAGAGTGTGGGGCAACTTCTCTCACTGGGAGGCAAAGAAGACCAGCAGCCAGGCTCCTGGGCAAGCCTGAGGAGGCACAAAACACAGCGAAGAAGTGGAAAAAGAGGGAAATGAGGAGAATATCTATGTTCCCAAGGTGCTATACTCCCTCAGTATAATTTTTTAATGCACTATTTTCTCTATTTCAGATATTATTTACTGAAAATGTGCTCAGATTATGCGTTTTTGCCCTGCTGGGAAGCATGGGTCTATAAGGTCAGTCGGTCAGTCAGCAGTTAGGTCCAGAGCGGCCTATTTCAAAATCTGTTTGGTGGATCGCTACGAAATTTGATAACAACTTTCATGTTGGCCAGAGGATGAAACCTGGCAATTTTGGTGACCCCATGACCTTCCCTCTATCGCCACAAGCAGGCCACATTGTTGTAACAGTGGTAGCGGTGGTTGTAGCAGATGAAATTTTGTGACAACATTCATGTGGCTAGAGGATGAAGCCTGGCAATCAGCACAAAGGAACATAATAAAATGCAGTAAAGCATTTAAAAACACACAGAGCAGCAGAGAATAGATAAAAAGGCTGTGCTGACGTCTCCATAGGAACCTGGGATTGTGTATGTTGCTAATGTTTAATGTTTGTGTGTGCCAACACTAATGAAAAGCTTGTTAATGTTTTGTGTTAATAAAAGTATGTTTGAGTAAGAGAGTCTCTATGGAAGCACAAACACCATTTCAGATATTATCTACCAAACATGTACTATCACATTATGCACTTTATGCATAATGTGCTATATAATATAACAGCGGTATGATTATTATGTTTTTTATGCTGAGGGAACGCTGGATTGAGCAAAAATGGGGCTGTTTCAGTTTGAAAATGTTATATGGAGGGAACATAGGGCCTTGGAAACAAGGATGGATCCCATGAAATGAGGAGGCTCAGATGAAAATATAATTTATTTTTCCTTTTTGAGATAGAAAGAGCCAATCCATCTATTTCTCACATTTTTAAATAGACTAAAACCTTTTCCTTAATACCACTCCTAAACCTAGAAGGCTATGAGGAAACTCAAACATCTCCAATTTTATTAACAGCCACCTAGCCTCATCCCATTTTTACCTAGCACAGAGTGGTAAGGACAGTAAAGCTGCATGTTTCTGTGGCTGACAGCTGAAAGCAGCTTGATGCAGCCATGACACAAATTTCTTCATTATATTTAGAATTTATGTAAGGTCTATGAAACCTGTGCATTGAAGAGAATTGTAATCCAGATGTTCTCTGTCTAACTGGATAGTCTACAGTGAGAGAACATTTGATATTTTTGTTGTCTTTGCGATTGTAAACCTTCTTTATGCTGCCTTCATGGCCGGGTCTCTCTTGAAAAAGAGATTTTAATCTCAATGAGACTTTTACCTACTTAAATAAAGGTTAATTGAACTGAATGTTCCTCACAATTCATAGGCAAACGCTAAAGTCAGGAGACGGCTGAGCCACACTTCTGTCTGGGTTTGTTTCTGTCTGTTTGCCTATGACCAGAAAACCTGAGCTAATGAGGATAGCTGCGTGCACGGTTTGCCTGTGTGTGTTCTGGGTGTCAATGACCCAAATGATAAGAGGAGAGCGGACATGTTTGTATTTTTGGCAGCAGGAGGAACAAGAAGGGAGGGGGTGCCAGCGTGATAGAAAACACTCTCGTACAGCAGAATGACTTCTTACACCGCTACTGGAGGTCTGGTCGGACTCAATTACCTGCCTACTGGACACATGGTGGGTATCATGGTTAATTTGAGGTGAAGAGTTAGGGATGGTGTGTGTGTGTGTGTGTGTGTGTGTGTGTGTGTATGTACAAGATGGCGAGCAGTACATGAGAACAATATGGCTTAATTTACCCCAAACTCAGATATTTAGCCAGCATAAAAACAAAACAAAATGTGGCAATACAAACAAATCCCTCATAATTTGGAACATAACTGCTGGAGATGCATGCAGCTACATTTCATCAGCAAAACAAGACCGTGCAAGCTATGTTTTAATGAGCGTGTGTGCATGTGTCACACTTTGAAAATGTATTTCAGTGTATTTCTGTCTTCTCGACATTTCACTGGTTCAAATGGCATCCATTCTCGAGGGCGTGTGATGGAGGCGGTTCCTCTGTGTATGTGTGCATGGACATCATGCCAAAATACAATTGAAAAAAATGCATTACTTTTAGCTAGGCTGAGGACCACTCAGAGTCACTACAAGAAGCTATTACAACATGTTATCCATCAACCTGTAATATCTTCTCCCATGCATGCCAGCATGTTAAATTATTTCCAATATATGAACAATTAATGTTTGCATGCTTGGGTATCATTGGCTATTATCCAGATGTATGGGCAATTATACACCAATCATGAAACCCTTTCAGTTAAATTCCACAGTAGCTGAGCTTTCCCCCATGTCTAAAAGGCTTTTCAGTATGATCCCATTTTCTTCCTTTCTTTCTTAAATGCTGCAGTTCTCATTTTCCTTAATGTAGGGTGATCCAGTTAACTGTGACAGGGTTAGCTAACCCAGTGATGAGTTATGGTAAGGTCAGGGCTTCTGGCTGTTGGCATCAAAATGACGGAAAGGACTATTAGCTCTCTCCCTCTCTTTCAAGCTGTCTCGCTCTGCCTCTTTATCTCTGATTTTTCTGGAGGATAACAGCCACATTAAGACAGATGTTATGCGTACACACCATTAGAAAAGTATCAACTGCACGGACAAATTGTGGTGTAACAGCAGCAGCTGCAGAGCAAGAAAAGCCAGCAGGGGAGCTGAACTGGTGAGAGCATGTTGGGTGCTGCTTTCTCCACCAGAGGGAGACATTTTTCATTTCAAAAAGCATTTTCAAAAACCACCACTGGGCTTTTGATCAGGACAGAGGAGCAGTGTAGATTGTGATTGAACATTCAGCATGGTGTTGCTCGCCACCTCCAGCTACATCATTTTCTTTTTACACTTTATATCTGTGTAAATCTAAAATGGACCAGGTGTGATTCCTCCACTTATACATTCACTTAAGCTCAAAAGTCATCAGATTACTGATGATATTCATTCATACAGCTTCACAATCTGTTCAATATCAAAGAAGATTTCAGGTTTGATCCCTGTGACATCAGAAAGGCTGTCAGTGTCTGTCGGTATATTAGTCATCTTCTACCTGCTCATTCATTATAAAGCCACTCGGCTTTATAGCTCACAGCTAAAGGTCTAAAGACTGTAAAATGTAACTCTAACTTGCTAGCATTCAAACACATCCATTATGTGATATTAAATGTGTGTGCATGTATGTGCATGTATTTATATTTGAATTTACAGGAGTGTCATCAAGGAATGGGATCACTACACCATAAAGATTAAGATGAGCCTTTGTAGCTGAGGACCTTTTTAGACACACATCAAAAGACTCTGTGTCTGTTTCTCTCTCTCTCTCTCTCTCTCTCTCTCTCTCATACACACACACACACACACACAGCAAGCACAAAGCACATGTTACTTGTTGTTGGGATGCACCCTGAAATATGCACTGTAATGTTACTGAAGACATCAATGTCCAAAGGAATATCAAAAAAATCCTTTGTTTGGAGCTTCTGTGTTTCCAGGTTTCGAGTGCTCAGATGTCACCAGACGACCGCCATGCCGAACTGTTGAGCAACGCAAAGATGGCTTTTATTAATGTGATTCATCTGCTTTGAATGGCTGTGACCACAAGAGAAAAAGCCCACTGACATCTGATAGGCTGCACAACATCTAGAGAGAATGAGTCAGCGACTCTGTGGGTTCAGATCAGCCCAGCGCACACACAATGGAGGTCAATGACTTACAGGGTGGCACGAAAGGTACAGTCAACAGCAAAGCATGTGTTCATTATGGCATATTATGAGGATAAAAAAAAGGCCCCCACGCCTCATTGTTCCAACACATCATCTGTTGTTGACAAGGTTTCGAGCACAAATGCTCCAGTCAAACTACAAATGGTGGACAAAAAGTCTTTGAACTCAAAGTGATGTATTTGGAAGCTAATGAGTATGTGAACTATGTTTTTCATTTAACATTGTTGATTTTTTTTTTTTTTTTACACAGGACTAATATTGAGTGACAAGCACCTCAACCCAGCTTTGTCCATCTGAGGAAGAAAAAATTCAACAGACCTCGGATGCATCGATAGCACTTCTTCAATGCTGGCACCAATACCAAGAATCTGAAGTATTCTGATGCTGAGAACCGATCCATCACTTTCACTGAGCAGTGTAGGCTCGGATCATTAGTTTGGAGTCAGCAGACAAAATAATTGACACAAAATTCTTCTTTTACCGACCATTTGAGAAACGCAGGTTTGTGTGCCAAAAATGGAGAGCATCAAAGACAGTTTTCTTTAATTTCAGACGTTACTTGTATCTTGGGTAAAATCCCCAATAGTGTCACTCAATTTAAGCCAAGTATCAGCACTCATATCGATGCCAGTATCATATCAGTGCATCCCTAAAACAGATTATTTTGTTTTTCAAAAGAAAAGCACAGCACCGTTGGGTGCCGCTGCTCAAGCTGTGACTTCCACTTCTGCTTCCACAACAGATCATTCTCATAAATGACTGCAACCTTGTTTTAGATTTAACTAATAGTAAATGGGACCATTTTAGTCTACAGCCTGACTCTCTCTGGCAGTAAACTGGGAGCTGGAAAACTCTGTCTGAGTTTAAAAGACTAACAGGCTGTGGACACAGACAGTTAAAAAAAAATAAAGCTGTTTGTAATCTCTGAGAGAAGCCATGGTAAACATTTAGAACATTAAGGCATTCATTCAAAAAAAGAAATCACTGAATGCAGACTTTTTGTGGGCTTTCGATAACAACAAGAGTTTCAAAACACCTTATTTCAACATTGCAGGCACGGCAAATTGTCACATAAACAAGTTAGTTCTTGAGGAAAGGCGGGCAGCACTGTTATCACATAGTCCCACCAGCAGTGAGAATAGCTTACTGTCGTCCAAACACAACACACAAACTTCTGGAAACGCACTCCAGCCTTCAGCTGGAGAACTATTTAAAAACACCGACCGTGCCTTTGGTAAAGGAGAAACTAGCTGGCCTTCAGAGTGATGAAATGATGAAAAGACATTGAAGAGTGACAGAAAAACAGAGAAGGCAAATAAATAGGAATTTGCATGATGACACACACACGTGCACAAACACAACTGCACGCAGCCTGGCAGACATCCTGATTTTAAATAAGAGCGGGGTGCAGGGAGTATGAAAGCCCCGCTGTTCAGAAGCAGAGAGTTCAGTATACCTGCCTGCTCTGATCCACTGTACAAACCAACAAGTCAAACAGGGACTTATTATGTGTTTACTGGCATGTGTGCATTTACATATGTGTATGTGTGGACTCTGCATGTGTGCATGTGAAAGGGGATACTGGGAGAGAAATAGAGAGAGGGAGGGAAATCCAAATCTGGCCAGCCCAACTGTCCCATATCAGACTGTTTCCCTTGTCCAAGCTCAGACCTTTAAGATTGTCTGCCTGCCCCCCTTTCAGCCTGCCAACAATAGCACCACAGTCACCGCTGGACTGGCCACTCTGACCTGCACGGTGCCGAGAACGAGGTTCCTGAGAGGAGTAAAAACAGCCCAGGGACCCTTTTCTTTTTCCTTCCGTCTTCAGTTTCAATAAAGGGGGCATTGTTTTAAACTGAAAACAGTCGTCTGCACAGAGGTGTTGCTGGAGTGTGTCCTGGCTCGAGCGTTTGTTATAGAAGGAAGGAGTGAACTGTGATTTATTTTTTTCCCTAAGACATTTGGCTTAGTTTAGAAACTGGAGAAGAGAAGAGAAGAGAAGGGAAGGGAAGAGAAGAGAAGAGAAGAGAAGGGAAGAGAAGAGAAGAGAAGAGAAGAGAAGAGAAGAGAAGAGAGAACAAAATTAGGACCATAAACCACCACCACTCCTATCATTTTGGACTGGAGTCAAGCACAGCATGCCATCAGCCCTTATCTCTGAGTGCTTCCTCCTCCACAACAACAAACAAGCCCATCCCCACACACACACAAACATTTGACAAACACGCAAACACAAATTCAACCACAGAAAATCCAGGCCTCTAGTCATAAAGCAGATCTGACTAGACCCACCTGAGCTACAGCAAAAAGCCACTTGCCTCTGTCTGTCTCTGCCTGTATCTTTCTCACTCCCCGCCTCTCTCTCTCTCTCTCTCTCTCTCTTTCCTCCTGAAGGCTTAAAAGTCAATATTTGAGGATCTGTTGCAGCTCTTGAACACTTCAAAGAGCTCAGAGCTCTGCTGTGAACATAGCCTTTAATATGCCGTTCAGGAAAAGAAGCAGAGAGGGTCAATAAAGTGGGGCACAAGTGCTTCTTGTAGGAAAAGAAGTGTGTCTTTGTGTGTGCGTGTGTGTGTGTGTGTGTGTGTGTGTGTGTTGTGTATGTGCGCATGGGCCTTATGTCACTGCATACATGCTGTACGTATGTAGAAACACAGCTCAGGTCTGGGACCCATTGACTGACTTGTAAACGACAACATAAGTGTCGACGGTGCAAACACACACAGAAAGAGAGAGAGGGGAACAGAGAGAGAGTTAGCCGCCACAGATTTAAGACCGAGAGTGAAATAATAATATCATAATAAACCTTTCATTAGCTTTCAAAGGTGGCTCTGTGTGAGAGTTTCCTATAGCTGCCCTTAGGGAGCTGTTAGATGCCAGCCAGTAGTGAGGGAGTCAAGAGCGCTGTCATAAGCCTGAATAGCAGCACTGATGCACACAGCACGTCGGTGATTACTCTATTGAATTGGATAATTACATTAGATTAAAAAAGATAATACATAGAACATTAGGTCCAAGGGGTTAAAAGCGGTAAACTGTGTAATTTAATTCCATTGACTGGCCTACAAAAGAAAAACCATTATGTTACTGATGAAAACGTTTCAGCTTCTAATTGCAATCGCCCCAACTACGACTCCGATAACACCAAGGATCTAACTCTTTTTGAAAAACTGCATAATGGTGAGACAAATGGAGAGGGGCAAAAAGTGGTATGATACTTCTAAAGGACACATCAGATGCAGCAGGGTTGAAAAGTTGATATCAAAAGGTCTTGTAATCAGTACTGAGCAGCCTGTGAGACACTGGCTGCCCGGCCGGCTGTAAAAACAACATTCATTTGTCACTCATGCCAGGATGCTAATGATAAGGGAGGACAATCATGTCATTATATCTGCAATGTAGAAGAGAAGGACAGGATGAGGACGAGGAGAGGAGGGGTGGGGGTGGGAGGAGACAGTAGACTTGGTGTATTGGTGTGTGTTGCTGTGTTTAGGATTTCATCGCCCAGACGACTACACCCTAATCCCTGGAGACTCCTTCCTTACTTAGGGAAATGCTTCCTTCCTTCAGACTGACAGAAGAAGTGATTTCAGTTCTGCAGACAACTACAGTGAAACACGGAGACAAGCAAGAAGAGTATGGGCAGTGTTTCCTCCTCAGTCCTGAGAAATTATGTCAGCCAATAGCCTGCTGAACTGAAAATTACACTTATGTTTTCCTGAGGGAAGCAATATACAGTAGACGTGCCGCACCGCCTGTGGTTTATTTTCAGCAGCTGCAAAAAAAAAAAAAAAAAAGAAAAAAAAAAAACTTTAATTTGTTAGTGTAATGTGCAATATTCAACTGCAGCTCTGATTTGATCTTTATAAACACTTAGTAAGAGAACTGAATTATTTCGGTTAACCCCTTGAACTCTTGATTTTCCCTTAAAATTCCCTTTAAGTAGCTTCAAAGTTAGAAATTCCTTCCTTGCTTAGGGAAATGCTTTCTTCCTTCATTTACCTGTATTTCAGTGTGTCATATTTGGTATATTTGGAAACCTTGGGATCTCCAGTAGCATTGTACAACAATGTCACGTACATATTCTGTATCTGTTGGTGGCAACACGTCACTGAAGCTACATCAGGCTTATACAGAGTGAAATATTCAAATCCAAAATGCCATTGTTTGCACCACCATGCCTGCAGCACTACATCAAATAGAAAACATCTAGATGTCTTGTGCACCATTTTATACACATTTTACTGGTACCTGCAATTCAGCAGGGCATATTGATATCTTTGCAAACCCAGGAATTTCCACTAGAATTTAAAATAAAATTCTGTGAGTTTTGTGCAAAGCTCAACCATGCAGCGTGCATTTGCAATGACAAACCCACAGATGGGACTTGTAGAACTGCGCTGTGTTACTATCTAATGATATTTCATGGACCTACTATGCCTGAATTCATTCAATTAGCATGCCAGCAAATCAAAGTTAACGTGGTTTGTGTACAGCTGCACAGTCAGCTGTCCTGCACAAACATTATACTGTGATATTACACTGCTGTTCTCCACACAGCTCAACACTATGTAAATCTCTAAAAGGAAAACCCATGTAAAACTCATAGAGATACAGCTCCCTCTTAGCAGCATGCTGTATCATCTAATCTAGAGTATGGCCTTAAGACAACAGCCAGCAGCCATAAATCTCCATTTCAAACGGGCACACAGGAGACAAACAATGTAAAGTGCTGACAAGTGTGTGTGTATTTTTAGGGCTCATCTCTATGCAGTGAGTGGCTACAGTGCAATGAAGTGTGTGTGTGTGTCTCTGTGTGTGTGGGCTTGTCTTATTATACTTGTGAGGACAAACTATTGAGAAACTACCTGTTCTGTGAGGACATCTGTAGTTGTGAGGACATTTTGGGTGGTCCACATAAAGGAAAAACACAAATTGTGACTTAATGGTTAAGGTTAGAGTTAAGGTTACAATTAGGGTTAGGTTAAGGTTAGGGTTAGGGTCAGGGTTAGGCACTGGTTGACTCTGGTTAAGATTATGGAAAGGCTGTAGAGAATGAATGTAAGTCAATGTAATGTACCCACAAAGAAAATAATACCAACGTGTGTGCATGTGTGTGTGCATGTGTTTGTGCACCCACAGGCTGAAGCAGTGGTCCAGTATTTAAATAAGTATGTGAAGTGAACTGGATCTCAGGACTGCAGTAAATTGAACACACACACAAACACACACACACACACACACACACACACACAGAATGGGGGGTCGGTCAGCAATTTGCTTTCTCTCTGACAGCCAAACAGCTGAAACATTCAGGGCTTTCTCCTGGAATGCTTGACAAGGCTCTTGGGTATTAAAAATTATTTATGGAAAAAGACAATTTAAAAACTGTAATTTGCATATTTTAGGTTTCTGCGGTTCAAAAACACTCAACTAAAACACAACCCATTCTGCTACAGTGAAGCGAGGGCTATATCCACCCTGCAGAAAACTTTGTGAATGAAAACATGACCACATACATGTAATTATCTAGGAAGAATGGTCACAGGATTAGAAAAGTGCTACACTAACAAGGCTAGCATGTCTAATACAGTAGCTACTACGGGCGAAAGAGGAAAAACAGCCTTGTGGTGGTTAGTCTGACTATGTTGTTTCATTGCAGCAGCCCAAACGGCTGGATTGTTGCAGGGTATTGACTCTGAATAATCCCGCTTCACTCTAAATCCTCATCCTCTGACTTCAAACGCTGTGGAAAGACTTTCAATAGAGTCTGGCACCCTCCCAACTTTCTCTCCATCATTCCCTCATTCTTTTTCGCTTTCTTTTTCACTCTCTGTCCTCCCCTGGATCAACTGTCCAGCCTTGAATCACAAAGCCAAGCCCAATTCTGTGGGAATCTCGAGGAGGCCCCTGCTTTTTCTGGCGCTCACACACACTCACATACATACACACACACAGAGACTGACAAACTCTCACATTCACACTCCTCTTGTAAGGAGTGACAACAAAGGAGGCACGGCTGTAGACCTGGTGGACAAAGAGTTTCTGATAAATGAAAGGTCCTGGACTCACACAAAGGACCAGAGAGCAGGTTACAATTGGATTTGAAGGCCAGCTGTGAGAATCAACCAATAAAAACATGAAACATATCCTATTACTTCTTCCAACATACTCTACATATACACTGTCTATCACACTATTCATCTTTACAGATTTACATCTGTAGTGGTGCTATTTAAAGTCATTAATGCAGAGTATCATATCATCACATCTTTTCAACTAAAGCCAACCAGAAAGCCAAATAGCATAAAAAGAATAAACTCTAAAATATGCGATCATCAACCACCATACCCACCAAGAAAAAGCTATATGACTTATGCTATGTTTTGCTGGTGATCATAGGAAAAAAACAACATTATTAAATGTTTGAAAATTTCAAGATGTACATGATGTAAGGTTGCCATTAAGGAGAAACTGCACATGGGATGACTTGCAGTTACGTTATAGAGAAAAGCACGATGAGCTCAAGGTGTGGACACATGCATTCATCATTACAACCGTCAGAAATGCCAAAAGAGTAGGTGTTACTTTCAGTTTGTAATGCGTTTTTCTCACAGTCATACCGTAAAACTGATCAAACTTTTGCTTCATCTCCCTCGTATTGTTGTGGTTGCCTTTCTCATAAATAGAGAAGGCCATGTAAAATGGACATTTTGAGGAAAGAAATAGCTACTTCTATGTAAGACAAGCGGATGAACTGGGGTTTCCTGAAGTGAATGTAACATTCATTTTCGTGAAAAGACAAAAGATCCTGAAATACAGAACCCCATAAAAAGCAGCATATTTTCCCTGAGTGAGGCAAGCAGCCAATTTGGGACCAATATAGAAACTTTACTGGAAGGGAACACTATGTTACTGTAGTCAGTGATGCAGCGCTACTCAGGGTTGGTCACACACACATTATCTGTCCTTGGTCAGAAATTACTGTTTAGAACTGGCAATTCTTGGACGAATATGGATTGTGAAGGAGCAGTTGGTTAAGTGTCACAACTATGCCACCACTGCAGTCAGAGTACAAGGCGGACCTATTACCAGAAGCTTTAGTTTTTGCACGATATCCCTATAAGCGTGGCCTGGCAATCACGCTGGAATATGAAAGTAATGACAGCAGAGGCTTTTTTAAAATCTGAAATTAGAATCTACAATCTATCTATAATCTATTTGTGAATAGCATAGAAAAAGTTTTCATCAAAGACATTCATTTACACAAAGCAACCTGTTGTTTCAAAGAAGACACCAAGTTTACACCAAGGAAACTGGTCAGTTAAGTGATGAGAACATAGACAACCAAATGATGCACTTGCCCTTGATAGACTATTTACACCAATGCTCTGTGCTAAAACTTCATGCACTAGTGAAGGAAACCTTTTAGCACTGAAAGACTGATTAAAAATAAATTGCCATAAACTCAATACAGCTCATGTAGCCATGTTTATTTTGGGGTATTTTCAGGTGAGCACGAGCATATTCAGCTATAGAGCATGGATGATTTTAGTGTCAAAGTTTTAATTATGGGTAAGTTGATCAAGTTAGGTGTGATTATACAGTGTTCACACTAATCAAACAAACTAGACTTTGGGGTGAAGGGTAATTGGATCCAGGCCCGGGTCCCTGATGTGAAAGCCTTCTAATTTGACTGGTTTCTGCAGACGTCAGGCAATTCATTTTTTTTTTTTGGTTTTGTTTTGTTTTTGTTTGTGTGCTCAATGTGAGTCAAGAACTGAGTTCAAGCCAATCATCACAACACAGTCTCTGAGACCCTGCAGACCCATTTGAAAATTACACAACTGTATCATAACATCACTGATGACCTCTGATGGTGCACACTGGAAAAACCTAAGCTGACCATAAGGGAAACAAGTTCAAATGCAATTAAATTAATTAACAGAAATGAGCCACTGGTGAACTTTTTATTTCTCTTTTGATTATTTTTACCTTCCGATTTCTTGTTTTGTATCATGGTTTTTCTGTGCTGCAACCAAATTGCCCCTCCTGAGGATTATAATAAAGAACTGAACCGAAGCTACCATTATTACCATTATTAACATGCTTCCATATTATACAATATGGAAGCATTATGAACATATTCAATTAATTAATGATTGATTTGTGGGGGTCCCAACTTAATTACTACTTATCAGATAGACAGCTCATTATTAGATAGGTCAAAGCAGAGAGAGACACTAAGGACTGGGGTAGAGAGAGGGGGGATGACATACAACAAAGATCCAGGACGTTACATGGTTACATGGTATGCGCCTTAGCCAATTGAGCCCCCAGGACACCCCACATCAAGAGAAGCCTTAATTGAGCTTGACATAAGTCTGGATAAAAGCTTTGGGCATAACAAAACCAGATAGACATAAATCTGTAAGGTGAAACACAGACAAACACTGCAGCCAAACACTGGAAAAACACCTGGATTAACACTTTCATTAAACTCTCCAAGCAGCAAAAGCTAAAACTAAAACTATTTTTCTCCCCTAAACTGACCTCCTTGTTTGGCACAGTGTGTGCTATGTTAATTTGACTGCTGATTGTGGTGACCTCTCAGTCTGGCTATGGGGCCACTGGCATTCAACTATGTCCCCTTCTCAATTCAAAGAGTAAGAGAAATGTAGTGGATCCTTTAAGAGCTGTTGAACAAACACAACTAGCATTTATGAGAGCAAACAGCAAGCAACTAAGCACAAGAGGCCAGCTATCCACCTCAACAGCACTAGCACACACTCCTGACCGCTCCATCTTACATTCATCAGCACCACTCCTCCTGCTCCTCACGAAACAACAGCTTCCAATTAGAGACAGGGGAAATAAAATGCGAGGCAGGCTGACTGTGTCTGCTGAATTCCTGAATGCCTTGTAATTACTTTTTTTTACTATTACTATTACTTTATCAGCAGGGAAACTGAAATGACACACAATTGGAAGGAAGACCAAGACAAAGTGCCATGACAGTATGTGACACTGATTTCCTGTGCCACAATAATTCAATCAGAATGGCATCTATATGTCTGTAGTTCCTATAATACTTACGACTACTGCTCTAACAGTTGTTACACCCCCTCACCCGCCACCCCACCCCCTATTAAGCATTTATAAACAGTTAACCTCCTTTCTAACACAGTATAACCAGTGGTAAGTACATATAAGGACACTGTTAACATTTATGAACTTCTTTTAAAAAGTGAATTCACAATTTTGGAGACCACGCCAAATAATGCTCTTCAAAAATTGTGAATTCCCTGTTAAAAATATGCTATGCATATGCTTACTGTTATTTTATAGTGTGTTAGAGAGCATTTGTTAACTGTTAACACACTATTTATGACTGTTTAAGGCAGGGCGGGGGAGGTTAAAATAAAGTTTGACCCAGTGT
>OMKZ01021092.1:0-14439 GCA_900302535.1 Neoniphon sammara | reverse complement strand
TATCAAAAATTTGCCTGGGGCAGACATGTCAAGATCTGGTCACAGCTCTACTTCAATGGCAACTTGCCAACAATAAAGTGTTTGTAGTGCTATTTTTTTAAAGGTGAACTTTAGTTCAACTTGTGCCCCAACATAAATGAGTTTACCCCCGCTAAATCATGAATCTAAATGCAATGTATTTAGAAATAATGCCATGATGATCAACACAGTCTGATTGATAGGCCACCAATAGCTATCACAAAAAAAGTTTTGTAAACCATCCAATAACTCATGAAAATGCCTTAGGAACACTGTGTAACAGCTTAATAAATCCAGCCAGCGTATCCACATCGCACTGATGTTGCGACAGCTCTGTTGTCACTTGTATTACAAAGCCTAGACGGTGGAGGCAGCCAGCGACGTCTGTTGACTGATGAGAGTAGATGTTGACAGGGAACTCTGTTTGGTTTGGCAGGAATGCTCACTGGCAGCCATTCCAGAGATGAAACCATGTGAGTGCTGCTCCTTTTTTTGTTTTGTTTTGTTTTCATTATTCTCAAACAGCTACCAGTTTTTGCAGCTTTATTTGACTACTGCCCTGTTTGGCCAAAACTGTCTATTTTGCGGGGTCCCTACATTGTTACTGAAGGCTTCAGCAGCAGACAGAAAAATACATGTTTAGATATTTAAAGAAGAGCCTACATACATATAAAAACCTGTGCTTTCACAACGTTCCCAAGGCCCAGCAACTTTTAGTGGAGTTGCTGTGAGTATTTTTGAGGCGACATGCTCCATAAAATTTCAGCAAAGATTCTGTCCACTAAATTCAACTAGGAAGCGTGAGATAGAGGAGACAAATGAAACATCTGAAAACACAAACAGGGCAATGCCCCTGCAAACCGCGCCTAAAACACAGTGTTCATGCAGAACCCTCCTATAAATCATTTGAGTTTAGTAAGAGGAGGATAACAGTATGTCTTTAAACTGAGAGAGATCGTTAAAGTGAATTGGCTTAATGATATGTCTCAGACTGTACATTCGAGTCATAAGCTCTGTATTTGAAGCCCACCTATTTTAGCTGTTGTATGACGGTTATCAGCGAGACGGGGAGAGCAAACCCACACCAGACAGAGAGAGCACACAGACAGAGGCAAGTCGCTGCCTGCAAGGCAACTGTCAGTCACTACTAAAGAGAGATAAGATGAAGAGGAATGAAAAACCTGAGGGAATGAGGTTAAGATCATATGTAATCCGGGGATAGATGACCACTTTAGCAAAGCAGCCTGTTTACAGCACAGCCTAAACTAAAAACACTGAATTATGCAGGTGGCACTGATTATAATGACCATGATTATCTAAGATAACTAGTTTGGAAACTTTTGAAAACTGGAACAGTTGATGAACTGGGTACAGAGATGAAAAAGAAGCAAGAAGGAATTACACATGATGTATGTTTCAAAAGCATGCATGCAAGATTTATTAATAATAATGATGAAAAGCTGTGTAACTTGTCGTTTTTTACTTTTTTTAGTCATTTGAACAAAATAATTCAACACTGAATTGTCCATAATTAATAGCTGCACCTGGAAACGGGTGCAATATTTAATAATACACTGAGCATTAATAATGTATATAAAATGTGTACCTACTTTTCAAACACCTGGCATAAGCTGAAACAGGCTCCGGAATGAGGTTTGTGTTTGGAAATGATAATGACTGTGAAGAACTTTGTATATGAGGTGAGCGGGCTATAAATACAATTCATTCTGATCTTATTATGTGGATAGGGCACATTAGGACGCCATCCACAGCCACTGATATTATTTGTAATTGGTCCAGCACATCTCTGTTCGACATCCACCCCTACCAACGGCCTCCTGAGTCTCCTACTAACACAGCCAACCTATCTAATCTCAAGATCAGAGCGTAGTGGTAGATCTGGAAGGAGGACAGACCCTGCTCTGTTTGCTCTGAAGTGGAGCTTCGCTGCACACACACACACTCTCTCCCTCTCTCTCTCTCACACACACACACACACACCACTAACTGGTCCACTGCTTTTATAACACCCACACAAACCCTAAATCCTAAGTGCACACACAGGCTCAGAAATACACTCGAGCACCCACACTTCATCTACACACATACAATTATACACATAAACATTTGGGCTCTTATCTCAGCTCTCACATATGAAGTTGTAACCTTGAAGCAGCAATGCCCTTACCCTGAAAAGCAGCCACATTGCGTGAGATGAGAAACTTGAGGCTGGAGCTGGATGTCTGCAGAAGGTTCTGGATGTCTCTGCGGGCGGCCACCTGGTACCTCTCCTCCATCTTTTTGCTGCAGCAGGTCAGGTTCCTGGACATGCACACCTGGAGGTCTGACCCTAAGAGCCATTAGGATTAACCATTATGAGCTTGAAACTGTATTGATCAGCAGGTCTGAGTGATAAATTGATTTTGTGAAATGAGACTAGATATCATCTGGGATTTTAGATTTTGTCATATCATGAATCAGCATAAGTGTTGTCCCTCCCTGATTTTAGAGGCTGCTTTACAGCAAAACGATGCAATTTTCTGAACTTGTTACACTTGTTGTGGCTGTTTTATTATTTGCCTCTGCCTGCTTGGTCATCATATCTGCATTACTAACGACTGTTTATCAAAAATCTCATATCTGTAAGCATCTTTGGAAAGCAGCAGTAGTCATCCCTACAACTGTCACAATATCAATATCGAGATATTCAGTCAAAGATATTGTGATGTTTGATTTTGTCAGCCCTATTGGAGACCAGACTGAAAAGAAAACAAAATCAAGTGAGAGGATGGCTCAGTCGCCTTGCAGCGAGAAGGTCCTGGGTTCAAATTTCTGGCCCTTACTCAACAGAGGTTACACGGTCTCCTCGGGGTGCTCCACTTTTCTCCCACATTCCAAAGACATGCAAGTCAGGTGCACTGGAGACTCTCAACTGCCCATAGGTGTGAATATACAAGTGTGTGTTTGGGTGTCTGTATTATCCCTATGAGGGACTGTTGACCTGTCCAGGGTGTTTCCCTGCCTTCAGAGGCCCCTGTGACCTACAGCAGGGCTGGGCGATATGGACAAAATCAAACATCACAAAACCTTTAACCAAGTACTTTGATATCAATATTGTATAGAGATGACGATTGATGCTTTCATAAGATATTTACACGTGAGATTTTTGTTAAACAGTCATTAGTAATATTGATATGATGACCAAGCAGGTAGAGCCAAATAATAGAACAGCTAGAACAGTCTAATAAGTTCAGAAAACTGCATCCCTTTACTGTAATGCAGCCTTTAAAATCAGAAATAGACAACAGTGGTGCCATATTCAAAGTTTTAGACAATATCTTCCGATACAATATCAATATATTGCCCAGCCTTACCATGACCCTGAAAAAACATTAAGCAGATAGAGAAAACTAATAAATGAAAACAAAATCAGCTAAGGATAAAGTGTAGAAAATAAGTATATGAGGTAAAATCTCTGAGTGGCTTAAAGGGTTAGTTGGAGTTTGCTGAAGTGGGGTTGTATGAGGTACTTATCCATGGTCAGTGTCTTACCTGCAGTAGATGTCGGTCGGCGCGCCCCCAGTTTGGAGAAGCAGGCAGGAGAACTGGCACAGAAGCTAAGCCGCGTATTGCTGTGGAGGGGGGCAGCAACAAAATGTATTTTAGCCATCTAATAAAAAAGGCCCACCTAAAAAAATCAATATCAGTGTAAGTGTACAGTATATTTAGAATATTTTCAGCACTTTACATTGCCGTCAGACAGCCTTTTCCTTTGGCACTATATTTTCTCAACTGTAGAACTGTTCTGTATAACAATATTCCTACATGAGCACACTGGTACCAAGCACAATATTGCTGAGAAAATGTAGTGCCAATGGAAAAGGCTGTCTGACGGCAATGTAAAGTGCTGAAAATATTCTAAATATAGCGTACACTTACACTGATATTGATTTTTTTGGGTGGGCCTTTTTTTTTTAGGTGGCTAAAATACATTTTGTTGCTGCCCCCCTCCACAGCAGTACACAGCTTAGCTTCTGTGCTGGTTCTCCTGCCTGCTTCTCCAAACTGGGGGCGCGCCGACCGACATCTACCGCAGGTAACAGACTGACTATGGATAAGTACCTCATATAACCCCACTTCAACAAACCCCAACTAACCCTTTAAAACATCAAAAAAAATTATGGGGAAATTGCTCATTTATGTCTGAAACAGCATCAGCTGTTAATGCCGGTCATGTACATTATTTCAAAGCCATTATTGCTATGAAAACATAAAGCAAAGAAGTTTATAGAACAGAATAGTGTGGCTTGGGGATACAAAAGCCATGTTTTTGGAGCATCATGCAAGTTAAAACATGCCTCCTTAGCGGTGCGAGAAAACTAAAACAGGGAGATTTGAGAGGAGATCTGAGTCAAAACGTTATCGCCTCACCAAGTGATGTCTCAGATTTTCCACTACCTACAAATGTAAGCAATCTGCACACATAGGGGGACAATCAAAACATCTTAAAAGGGACCTAAAACTCTGCAAAAGCTTCTCAGACATGCTGAGGCAGAGTGTTGCCAAAGACACTATCAGCTCCCTGCGAGGCTCAGTGAGGAGGGAGCAGAGCCGGTGATGGCACACGTGGAGGAATTCAAACTCCTCCAGATAAGACAACATGAAAGCGCCCCAGGTCTTGATTTTTTTTTAAGCCTAAATGCTTCCCGGAACTATTTCCACTTCAACGCCACAGACATAGATTTTGGTAAAGGTGACAGCTTGTGACTTGCTGTGTTTTGACCTAAACTGGGTGCTGTTTGGCACCTCTTATCAGCCAGGCAGCGTCAAACATGGAAATAGCTCTGCTGGATTCCTGGAATCTGGAAGTTACTGAAAGTTACTTCTCACCAGCCCACGCGCATTTATAAATAATATCTAAACTGATGCTCAGTGATCTACTATCACTGTTTTGCTACGTGCCATCTATCATGGTCTGAATTTTAAAAGATCAATATCTTAATCTCACTGGGAGCTGATTATATCTTTCCAGTTGTGGCTATGAATATGTAAAGTTTGCATTTGGACTTGACAGACCTCTCAGCTGTGTGAGGTCAACAAGGTCAATGGAGGTGCAGTTTTAAACAGCAGAAAGTGCTTTTATATGGTTGTTGGCCACTGACCCAAGGCTTATCGCTGCTGAAGACTGAGGGAGGCAACGACTGTTTGACACTGAACAGACAAGTTTGGAAAAAAAAACAAAAAACAAAAAAAGATTCATAATATTTCCGAGAACAAGATATCAAAGTAGCTTTCCAACTATAACATCCCTAAAAAAAACACACTGTAGAGATTTAAATTCCAGCCTCAAAGGCTCATTTAAAGGATTGGAGTGGTGATGGCCCTGCGAGGGTTATTTAGAGGTTTAGGAGGCATTTGAGGGTTTTCCATCTGTCGAATCCGTTTCCTCACAGTGCCAGAGGAAGAGGGTGATGAAGTTTAAGGGGAGTAGCTTGTGGTTGGTAGTCAACACAGTTTACAGCTCATTTTTCTAAGAGAAAGAAGAGGCCAGAGAGCAGAAACATCCAAAGTCTGGCCATATCTACCAGTCAGTACTAAAAAAATACTCCCCGAAAGTCTAACAGTATGAAGTGGTATTATATTATGGGTGGTGTTCAGCAAGTTAAGTGAAGCCAGTTTACCTAACTTTACACAGAATAATTCCTGTTTATCCCTACAAGCCACTTATCCTCTACTTTAGGAGCTGTTTTTCTTTTCCGTCACAAACCACCAAGTAATCCCACTTGCCTTAGGTTGTTGGTTTACAGCATTCAAACAGCCCACTTTAACCTAAAAGTGAAGTCGGCGAAGTAAACAACGATAAATTTTACCTTTCATCTCCTGTTATGTTTGATGGAGTATAAATAATGAGGTAACCCACAGCAGAAATCAAACCTAACTACGAACCTATTTCCTATTTCAATACACAGTGAACTGTGCACAGGGAGAACACAGCAAGCCAAACACTCCAAATAATTATCTGCTGTCTGGAATTAAGTGCCTGCAAATGTGAGGCAAGTGAGGCATCCATCCTGTGATCAACCTGAAAATCAGTGCAGATTGTGACATATTAAAATTAACTGCATTAAGTATATACGGAAAAATTTTGATTTTTTCATATATGAGACATAGTTCTTAACTTATACCTTTATATTGAGTTATCAACACATTTACAAGCATTAGGTCAAGGTTTAGACTACATAAATACAGTATAAATAAATGTTTACACTGAAGAGTAATACAGAAAGATGCAATTTCAATTCCCAGCTCTCTTATTCGTCTCTCTTTATCTGGCCTGTGTATGACTGAATTGCACGCGCACGTGCACTTAGGCACACACACCCCTCTGAAATGAAGTTTTAAAGTGTGTATGTGTGTGTTCAGGAGGTAGTTTGTGGTCTCCAGCCTCCAGTTACTCACAAATAGCTACTTAAAGAGTAAACTTTGTATTCATGCCACGACTGATTCACTGAACAGTAAAAATGCTTCACACTCTCTACATGTAAATATTAGTTGCCTATTGGCTATAATTGGATTGGCTGTAACAAGTTCACACTCAGCCTTTCATCTTTCTCACACTGTCAGTGATTGACACCTCATTGCTACAAGGAAGAAGTAAATTGAAAAATAAATTAGGTTACCGTGTAAAGCAACGGTGTGATCATTTTGATTATTGATTGATTGTGACCCTAGAGCTAATATCGTCACCTCATGAGAGTCAAACCACCATCAATCACAGTTAACACACATGTGTAGCTTAGCGTTAAGGTACAATCCAACATACCTGGTTTGGGACTTAAAGGCAACAATTTCATCGGTCCAATTTGCCTGAGTTGGAAAACTTTGCGCACTTCGTCGCAGCTATTGAGGCTTCCAAAACTTGATCCAGTGCAACAAGCCAGGAGGAAAATACAGTTCGCCCACTGCACACCCATTATAATAAACTCCCGGTTTGCAAAAAATAAATAAATAAATAAATAAAATAAAAAATAAAACTAAAAAAGACGCCTTTTTCGAAGTAAGGTTTTATATCACAAGCCGTCTTCTAAATGTAGCCAGCAGACTCGAGTAGTCTGCTCAGGTGAGTCCCATCCACATTTCAGGTTTCAGAATTAAGAAATGACCTCAGGCTTTGTATTTCTGTTGCTCCTGTACGAAAAGTCTTAAAGGGAACGACTCGGTTTATCTTCCAAATCCACTGACAGAGAAAGTTGGTGTGGTGTGTCGTCTGTTTCAAGACAGCATGTTGTCCAAGTTGGCTGGACCGAGAGCTGAGGCGGTACCATACCTGCATACCGCCGCTGCATCACCTCATGGACCGCAGCTTGACGCCGCCATCTGGTGGAGAAACCAGGGTGCCTACAGGTTTCATAAAGTCCAATTCAAGACTTTGCAAGTCCCGCTCAGTGCCAGATAGAATAAGATATATGATCCGTTACGCAACTGAGAAAAACATGAAAACAAGTGTAAACGTATCAGAATACAACTTGGTCTGTGCAGCAGCGCTAATTTTTAACCGGAAACAGCTGCGCTCAAAAACCACAACTTTTCAGACATCTTAAACTGAATTTCAAACGGCAGCTGCAATATAACGACATTCAAGTGTTGCATGCGTCGCTATTTGGTAATTTAAATAAAGACTCGTCCACGCACTGTTTTTTTTTTTTTTTTTTTTGCAGAATATGCACACATCCTAGCTATCAGTGAGCTCTTTTCCATTTTACGTCACATACATAAGATCATGGATTGGGCTTTCTACGAATAGATGTTCACCTCAGATAACGAGCAGTTTTGTTTCATACCACGCACTGATCCGTCATATGCCCGACATGATGGTGTGTGGTTGTTGACTTTCTGTACAGCTGTGACTCCTAAACGGGACTTGAAGCACACATAGGGCTGCTTAAAATGATTTCAGAGCTCCCAGCAAAACTGGATTAGTTTAATTTCACTGATACTTTGTTTACTAGATGTAAATACAGAGAATGTTTGACTATCTTGATTGTAGGTTTTACTCTCTGACACTGGTGTCAGATGGGGAGCCCTGAGACAAAAACCTTTATCAGCTGGAGCTCTGTGATCTAAAACCTTTACATGGTATACAACAAAGTTTGGCAGAGGATCCCTGAAGGAATAACTCCTTACATCAAACACACCCCATGTGAAATGAACACATTTCCAAAATTCTGAGTGTGGTTCATGTACCAACATCATGATTAAATACATTAAAAATGAATCTCTTAAACCTTAAAAACACCAGTCTCACCTATTTGGGCACATTTCAGCTTGAAGCCTCAAACGCAAATTGATAATAGGGTTTTACATGTTTGGTGGCCAATAATTTCAGTAATTAGCCCAAGTATAATAAAAATCATTAGATTTCTGGAACAGTGTAAGGGGAATCACAAAATTCACTGGTTGTATTAAAAAAAAAAGGGCCCAACTACATTGGCACCACATGCTTGATTTGTGAAGCCATTTTAGCACATTTTGCTGCCTTACTTATCAAGTCGCTATTTGGTATTATTTGGTAGTATTTGGGACTTGTCTGACAAACTACACCAGAGGGAAAAATAGGACATGTGAAATTTGAATCAACAATCTTAATAGATTTTACCCATTATTTTACAAGGCATTATTTTCATATTTCATATCATTTAGACATCATGGGTGGAGCCATATTCCCATTCAAAACTGAAAGTCCTTTTCCCCAACAAAGTTTGTGTGAAACCTTTCGTCTTCCACTCTAAATTAGACTGACTTGCATTCAATGGACCAGATACCACCTTTATTGCCAAACAGGCTGAATTAGCACTCAAAGAAACACCGCACAGACCTCACGACCAAGATAAAACAGCAAATCATGCTTGACAAATATTTTCTTGATACATTTTGCTCAAAATAAGACAGGAGTGTTCTCTTGCATGCAATGTTTGTTTTTTGATAATTTCTGTAACTACAGAAAATTCCAGGATTTTTAACCATTTGGTATGAAACTGTATATATGCAAACTAAAGTGCTACACTAAAGTTAGTTATAATAACTCATCGCTGGAGAAAAGGCATAGTTCACCAATTTAATTTTGACTTAAAACTACATTACATGTATTAAATACTTTCCAACTGATAGATACATGCATTTAATTTTACATTTCATCTGCTAAAAAACAAAAAAGGCACAATTACAACAGGTGCAGTTTCGAGTTATGATTCAAGAACAGGACCAGAGGGAGCTCCATCTCCTCAGTCCTACACAGGCCGGGACAAGTGCAATACCTCTAAGTACACAGCACTGCGACTCATCCCCACCTGCACAGGACAGGACAGCTCTACATTAACACATCACACTCATATCCAACTGTTCTTGTATTATGTCAGCAATGACCACACAAAAATACACAATACTATTAGCAAATTCAATACACACAAAAAGGGTGGAAGAAATCAATTGTCTGTGAGGCGTAAAGATCTTTGTCAATAAGGTCATCAACCTAGTCAGTTTTGCATGGATTTGCACAGCGAACATCAGTTAAAGCTGAATGCAAACCAGCAAAACTGACCAGGAATAATGATAATCAGACAAGCCTCTTATGGTGAGGGTTGCTGGAGTTTGAGAAAGATGCAATTAGTTAGAAGTACTTCAAGTGCTTACATTGCAGTAGATTGGAGAAAAACACTACCTGCACTATAAGCACTTTAGCACTGCTGAAACTTTAAGATCATTGGACGAGAGCTGGCAAACAATCCTGGATTCAATGTAGTGTAAATGCATATATATTGTGGAAATCAGGGTGTGGGCACACTGACACCCAGCATTCCAAAAACCAATCATCTTAACAGGTGGAGAGCAAGCAGGCCACCATCAGTTTTGCATAGATTTGCACAACTCATCTATTCTTGTAGTGCAACTATGCAAAACTAGCAGAGAACTGCGAGATATTTAAGCCAAATTAGAAATTAAATGGTCAGGTGGCGCATATCACAGCCCCTTATGCCAGAAGGAGCACTTAGGGCAGTAGGTGCTAGTCTATTTCACTATCTGCACTAGATGCACCTTAGCACAAAGACAGTACTTCAAATGAAATATAACATCAAGAAAATTGCAAATCATTGTCAGGGTATTGCTATAAGTGCCTCCACTGCAGTAGGTATTACATAGTACTACCTGCACTGTAAGCACTTTGACAATACAAAGACAGCATCTCTGCTGCATCTGTCAAACATCCAGGGGAAAGATGATATTTCCAATACAGCCACATCAATCCATGATGCCACTTTGTCCTGGTTTCTTCATTTCAGGGGCGACCTGCAATCAAACAAAATACACTACCTATTATAAATCAACATGAGTTCCAAAAATTGCAACAAGTTATATACTTTAACAACAGCATCAGTGTCATATTTCCTTAAAATATGTATCTCTAACAAGCTGCTTACGACTGCCAACAAAGGTGGTGTGTATCACTAGTACCGATAGGCCAAGGATTTGATGACTTTGATTTTTAAGAATAAGATGTTGTGATTTATCAAGCACCACGAGGTCAAGAGAAAACATGAATGAGTTGCGCAGCCTGCGGCCCGCGTTCCCTGCGACAGGAGCGCGCATGCGCATAAGGGTGCATACGCCGAGTGTTGTTCACCCCTCCCCCACCGTCTTTTAACATGGCGCCTCGAAGTGCGCCAATCTTAGCATAAATGACTTTAAAACAATCAAATTAATTCCAAATGTAGCATCACACATTAAAGTTACTGGTGCGCAGTGTTTCTTTCACAGAAATACTGCGGTCTGCATTTTCGGACTTCCTAGAAAGTAAGGCTATCGTCCATGTACGAACAGCGGCTAGCAGCGTCTAAACAGCAGCAGTGCGCTGCGCTGGTTGGGCAGGTAGCAAGCTGCGAGCTAGCTACAACTTGGTATTTGCCTGATAAAAACATGGCAAAACATCTGCAGTTGGCCTGCCCTATTCACTACAGTTTACATCAAACCCACTGAAGATAAAAGAGGAGTAGCCAGTGTGGTTTTCAGTAAAATAGTTGGCTATTTTTCATATCTGGTTTGCTAACAAAATTGCAATCCAATTTTGGCGACACGGACTAGCTATCCACCAACGTTAGCTTAGCCACAACAAACGACCACACGTTTGTTTGAAAATACAGAAGCGTGTTATCTATCCTGTTGGGCTGGTTGCCTTTGTCGAGAACTTTGATAATATAGCGGACTGTCCGTTTTACGAATATACACGTTGGGGTTTACCATGCAAAACAACTATCACAAGTTATGTGGCTATGCTAGGCTAGCCAGCTAAAACGCGCGGCCTAAAACTGCCCCATGTGCTGCTGCTTTGTTCTGGGGGGCACTTTAACTCACACACCAATGCACTCGAGACTGAGCAGCAAATTAACCAGATTTACAAACTTACTTTTCAAATTTCGGACGATTAACCTTATACAAAACGGGGAAGATTATAAAAAGGACAGATGTTTTTCAACTAGTTACTAAAGCGCAGCAGAGAAACCTCAGGACAGCTTTTCAAATCTCCCTCATTCCCTCAATGGTGGAGCTGAGGGGGCTGCCATGCGCCTCACGTTACACTGTTTTCATCGCCAACCTATCAATTATAGGTAAATATTTAGCTATTTCTACTAACAGCGTGTTAAGACACGTTAAAACACCCGTAAATCGCCCCGATAAAGAATCCCAACACCAGCACAGAGATTAACAATAATCAAAAATCGACTTCCTTGCCGATAAACATGCGCTCAGTAGACACTCACCAGCGAAATCCACCATCTTCGCTCACTTGCTTGGGCTACCATGTACTCTTACCGACAAAGAGAGAAATAATACGTAACTATTCCGAAAACTTTTTAACCGACAGATAAAAAGGAAATGTAAAGTAAAACCCGAGCCGATCGTGTATTAAATCAGACCACGGCTAGGTTTTGTAAAAATGATTGAGGGATTAGGAAAGTGGCGCGAAGGCGACCAGTTGGTAACCATGTGGGTGAATGAAGGGCGGCTCCCACTGAACGTAAATATCTAGCTACAACCCCCAACTCCCCTATTAGCATACATAAACTACGGTACTTCCGACCCACATCTCCAACCAAACAGCCTCCACCTATCCCAAGGAAGAAGAGGGAAAAGAGATAGAACAGCACTACTGTTTTTCAACATCTTTTAAAATAAGCCGATAAAGCTGAAAAGCGACAATAGTCGGTTTACAGATATGTACAGCCTATAGGCCGTTAAAGTTTTGCAGTAATGGCCAGAAAAGTAAAATCTTGGATAGGTTTTAACCACTAGATCAAAACAATGGCGTCTGAGCTGTGAGGTTATTTATTCTTTAGGTATGCTTGCAAAAATAAATGAAACGATTAATTAACCTGTTGCTAATCCATTTACCATGAATTAAAATCAGCTTCACAAACTCATGACCATATTTTATTTTCTTATATTTATATGTCAATATATAAATCTGTTTATTGGATTGTTGATAGTTATTTTTTTCTCTAGCAAACACATATAGCCTACAGAGAGAGGAAGGGGTAAATCAAATCAAATTAATGAATTTTACATATTCCCACTATTAAATTAAACTATTTATAAAATCACCTTTAAAATTATCTTAATTTTAAGGTAATTGAAAGATAAGTAAAAGTGCCTTAAAAGTACATTAAATAACTTAGAAATAAGAAAAAAATGATGAGTGAATGATATTTGTTAAAATCCACCATAAAATATAATTTACATTTAAATCTGTGACAAACATAAAATTAACTGGAGCCAATGTCTAGGCTAATTTACAGCAACAATTATGGAGCTTGCTTTGTGGACACTGTGGAGTGATATGTATACATTTTGTGCATCTGAAGTGATAACACACTTTCTAAATGTAAATGTTTACAGGAACAATTTTCTGAATACATTTTTTGAATTTAACTTATGAAATAGTCAATTATGTTCATAAAAACTGATTGAATTGTCCCAAAAAAAAAAAAATAGAAGTACAAAGTTTGCATTATAATAGTTAAATTCTGTGTGTTTTTTTAATGGAATGTAGTTTTATTGTTTATGGTTATAACTTAATGTCATTGTTTTTGGCTTCCCCCTGAGATAATACATTAAAATAAATATTAGTTTTAATGTATGCACCGTATTTATAACATTCAACAAAATAATGCACACACAAAAAATAATTATCCAGTTTTACAAGAATTCGTTTCAATTATTTACTGAGTAAAAGCTATTGTCATTGAAATAGAGGCTATAGCCTATTACACTTTAAAGTAATCAAGAGACTGAATTAGCAAAATGAAAAAAAATAACACAAAGGTTAAGAAAATATTTTAGTTGAAATTGTCCTAATAGTTTCTCACATTAGTTAGTATTTTTACACTATTCTTTTTCAGTGTTTTTGCATTTTGACTTGCAAAATATTGTTTTCTTTCAGTAATCCAACTCAGTACAACAACTACAAATATCATATGTGTTCTTAAGGGGGTTGTGAGTAATAATGTAATTATAAATTATACCAATGTTTCAGATCCTAACTGTGATTGAATTCCACACTGAGTTTAGCTAATACTCGCCTGGATTATACTGAACTAATTCAGTAGATATTTGTAACATTTGATAGAACTCACAAAACATTTATCTACAGTTCCTGCAGTCTTTTCTGTTTTCAAAGCGACTGGAGACATCATATATATGGTAATAATAAAAGCATGCATTTTGCTATTACGCCACAAGAGATGAGCAGCCATCTAGAAGTACTGCAACAGATTCTGGGCCTTCTGACAAGATGTGACTCAGGAGCCCCAGCCACACTTTTGATGCTTCTAGTTAAACCTGGAGTCTCTGAGCCCTTCAAGAATAGTTGTCATTTGGATGTGTGAAATGGTAGACTGATTGAAATATGGGCCAAAGATTGTTCCAAATATATCCCATGCGTGTTCTGTGCAATCTGCACCAGCAAGAGGAAATTTCATCAATTGCGCACAATTCTGCATTTATGAAAGGCACCATGATTTCTGCCTAGTGAAATATGTATATTTTTCAAAATGGGGTTGATCAGGACCTTGAATTTGCACTTTGTTCAAGAAGTTTCACATTACCAGACAGCATTCTTTTGAAGGTCTTGAGGATCATATTGCAAGTTCAAATAGTTTAGTTTTCACCTGACTTAATCGGTACTATAAGTAAGTACATTGGTGCACTTCATCAGTCTTAAGTTTGTGGGAATTTCAGCTACTAAAATGAGTTCCCTGTTTGGTTTTGGTATAAAAGAAGGGGACAAAACCCCTAGTCCACACACAATCCCTCAGAGATGTAAGTAGGTTTGTTTGTGACCATAGCCAACACATTTACATTTAAGATTCA